>LPNX010002073.1:8059-45465 GCA_001517045.1 Pseudotsuga menziesii | reverse complement strand
GGACAACAATAAATAGGAGTTCCAAATATTTGTGTGGCACTTCAGATTATGTAATTTTCAATCAAGGAATACTTTACCTCACATGGAGATAGATATGTAAGGCTTTTGTTACTACAAATTAGGTTGGAGATATTGACCTTAGAAGATCTACAAGTGGTTATGTTTTTAAATAATTGGGTGGATGAGTAAGAGGTAGGGTGTAGTTGCATTGTAAACTACCACTAGTACAAAATCAGAGATAAATTACCAAAAAGATGACCAAAATCCACATATAAATGATCACTTTTGATTTGTAAACCACTGGTGGCAAATTGGCGGTCATTGATCGCGCGACAAAGAAATTGGTCATATTTAACTTGATCATCTCACTAGTAGAAAATGAGAAATTCATGACTAAAAAAATGACTAAAATCAGGCTATAAATGACTATTTTTGAGTCGGCGACTAATAGTGGCTAATTTCCACTATCTTATAGCTAGTCGTATTTCACTAGTCATTAATAGCTTGACTTAGTAGTCATTGATTTAGTCATTGATAGACAATGCTTTAGTCATTGATAGATAGTCAATGATTTAGTCATTGTTTTAGTCATTGATAGTTAATGATTTAGTCACATATTTAGTCACGGATTTAGTCACTGATTGAGTCACTGATTGCAACAATTAATGACCAAATATACGAATAAATAAACTACTAGATGTTAACATATTAATGACTAAGCTAAATACGACTAAGATACGGGAAATTAGCTACTAATAGTCATATATATGCGAATTTAGTCATTTTTGTAGTCATAAATTTATAATAGGGCACAGAGGAATTGAACCACCAACCTCTTGCCTATAATTAGGCAGGTTCTCTACCATTGAGCTAGCACCCTTTAAGAAGTTTTTATTGCTTGACAATGATGATATTCAAACAAATTTCTGATAGATAGCAATCTACAAACTACATAATTATTACTATTACAACTTACCAGTAACTAGTATTTATGATAAACTAATTCCTAAGAGCTATGTACAATTTTCCTTGTAACTAAAATTAGCATAAATAAAAATGTAATGTTTTTCATTGTATTGTGTAAATTATTGAAACAATGAAATAAATAAAAATTAGCACAAGAAAAATTGTAATGCTTTTTCATTGTATTGTGTAAGTTATTGAAATAATGAAATAAAGAGAAACATGTATTTTAGCTTATTGAAATAATGAAATAAAGAGAAGCATGTGCTTTAAACATTTTAAGGAACTCTCGTAAACTTATATATAATTAAAAATATAACAATCACATAAATAAAATACTGATAAAAAGAGAGAGCTTTTTTTACAACTATAACATACTACTATATTAAAAATACAAAAAAATGAATATAAATTATACATATAATACCATGAAATGTAGTTTTATCATTCAATGTCATTAAAAAATTTTACATAAATAAGATGATGCATAAAAATTCCAATGGAATATACAAAATAGAAAAAAATTATAGGTTGTCCATCAAGTGGATCATCATCATCAAAATACATCTTAAATGCATTTTAAAGTGTTTGATTAATATCCTAAAGTTGGATCTATGTACATTGAATGTTCTACATATTACAACATTGATGTGTCAAAAGCGAAGATATTGAGGAAACCTTCTACGAAGAGGAGGTGAATCTAAATATCCATGCAAGGGAGCTGAGAGTAAATGATGAGTAGTAGGTATTTGATGTTCTACTAGAGTTGGAAAATGATGATAATGCAGCAATCATCTATTGTGCATCCAAGTATGTAGAGTCCCTGGAGGACATACCGATAAGGACAAGAGTTTAATGAACACTTTTCTTATTTATGAATGTGTGGATTAGTGGAAGGAAGAAGCAACCCCATTAAGGCTATAAGTAAAAGGAGAACAACATTAAGATTGCTATAGATTTTAAAGAAAGTTTTGAAGGAGAGGGAAATGATGTAAGTGTGGTAAACGAGGAAGAGGTTATAGCCCATAGGGAGGTTGTAAAAGATAAAAAAAGTTAATGTAACAACCATTTATAGCAAATGCTCCATCAGGATTCCTTCCTGTAACTCCATTAGATGCGTAGTTCGACGGATTACTAATAGTCATCAGGGCCAAAAAATATCTTCAACTATATACATCCCCTAAGCAATTAAATGATTTCTTTCAACTTATATACTTCTATAATAACCCTACTTTTGAGGTAAATTCCAGCAACAATACAAGGGAATGAACCTTCAATTACACCCAATGAATTGACCAAACTTGTCTCATGGAGGTTAGCCATAATATTCATTCTTACATGACTTTGAAACGAACATTTGTTGATTATAAACTATTAACTTCCAAATTTTCAAGCTCTGCAAGCTCTATCATCACTTCCAGAATGTTTATCTTCAGTGATTTAGCTAAGAGTGATGAGAGCTCATGTTTATCATTTGTGCCATGAAGAAACATTAATTGCTAATAACGTAAGCAACTTACTGTAGACTTAGAATTTTAATCGGGCTCTGTTTCCAAAACAGAATAAGAAAAGCTTTAGTTTGAAATTTTGACTATTGCCGTGCTTTGGGATCAGTATACATTTCAGATGTCAAAACTTAGTTTTAGAAAGAATGAAGTGATTTCCTTATCTACAAATAAATAACCTTACACATGTAGAAATTATTCATAAACGATGAAACTTGAATCAGTGTACATAGTGCCACAACTATTCTACCATGTCTAAGTTTTAAATCATAAATAATGTGTACAATGTACTTGCTCAGGGAAATTTCCATCATTTCCAAACCTTCAACTTGAAACATTTCAGATTTTTTTTTCTTGGTAAATGTGCAGGAATTGATGACATCTTTGTGCATGTGGTGATGAACATTCAACCATTAATAATCCAATGAAGGTATCATTACAGGGTGCAACGGTGGATGCTACTAACCGCCATGATTTATGCTTTGAACTTGGAACAGGAAAATAAACAAAATATATGGAAAATAATGGGTCTGGGATCCCATGACAGTCCATTCAACCACTGGATCGTACAGACAATTATTTGCCTTGGTTAGCTCAAGCGAGAGGATTGGAACACCCACAAAATTGAAATACTGGAATAGGACCTGAGATAACGAGGGCATCGATGGAAAAGAGGGGGTCTGGGATTCCAATGCAATCCTCTCAATAAAAGGATTTTACAAATGATTATGACTCATGGTTAGCTGGAGGCTTGGAACACCCAAAAAATCGAAATGTTGGAATATTACCTAGGAAGGTGTCTATCAAAAAGAGTGGGTCTCGGATTCCAAGACAGTCCACTCAACCACTGGGTCTTATAAATATTTATATCTCATAGTTAGATGGAGGCATGGAACACCAAGAAAATGTAAATGTTGGAATAGAGCCTAAGATACATAAGGTATCTACTAAAAATATGGGCTTCCATGGAAGTCCACTCAATTACTGGGTCTTACAGACAATATTGGAGCCTTGCAAAATCGAGAAAGCAGTAAAGATGGAATAGGACCCAATATAAGGAAGGCATCTTTGGAAAAGAGTGGGTCTAGGATTCAAAGACTGTCCTGTCAACTACTGGGTCTTAGAGATGGTTATATGTCATGGTTCGCTAAAGGCTTGGAACAAACATCTAATGGAAGTGTTGGAATAGGGGACCTGATATAAACAAGGGTGGTGGATTTGTGACCTCTTCCATACAACGTACTCTTCCATATGTATACAACCCCTAAGCTTCACATGTCAGTGTGGAATCTAGTTTTGACAGTCCTTCCTTTTCCCATATGGGTTTGGGACCTCATTTAGAACATAGTCATGGTAAAGAAACTGATCACTCAAATGTTCACATGGGAGCCTCCTACCATGGATGAAGAACAACTGGTTAATATGTTCTCTTCTTTTGGTAGAGTAGTTGAAGCCAAAGTCATCAGGGACCATGTGAATGGTTCAAGCAAAGGTTATGGTTTTGTAAAATTTGATGAAATCCATTGTGTTTTTCAAGCTACTGCACGTATGAATGGTTACAGGTTGGAAGGAATCAAAATTTGATTGAAGGAACCAATCATTGGAAACGATGAGACAAGAAACACGGTGGTGAATGCATCTATAGGCGCTTCTGATGATAATGTATATCAACTACAAGAATTCAATGTACAAGTGTAGCCTTTGATGAAGATTAAAATTAAATAACATAAATAACAAAAGCAACATCATCATGCTCAACCTCATTAGTTGTTACAACAAGACCAAGACCCAAAACAAATGCATTCCCAATCCAATGGTTAATCAATCCATAAATCATTGATCAATCTAAAGTGCATGCTCCAAACCTGACATAGAAATGGGGCTTCTACCAGCATTTCAACATGGAAATGGTGCACCATGATTATGCATCTACAACCCTTTACATGCCACATGGAAATCCTTCTTATCAGACACAATTGTCAATTGTCCAACCATGGAGGTCATCAATGACACAATACCAAAACCCACTTCACATCCACTAAATCTAAAAAGACCCATTTCGTAACCACAACTAAGTTTCTACAAACATACATTGCAAAATTCTATCAAACCCTCCCAGAAAAACTCTCTCTCTCTGGTGTCAGTGCTAAGAATATTACTCTCGATGTCCCGAGATTGAGGGAAATCATAAATGTTGCATGGCCTTTCTTCCCTTACCAAGTACAACAAAATATCCTAGGACTTCATGGAAATTACAGGTTGCAGGGAGAGTATTAGAGGTCATTTACCTTTCTCTATGTTACTTGAGCACCTTTCTACCCATCATTTGGGGCAAGATCAAAGGTGTGAAGGAGTAATGTTGGATTGAAGGAGGAAGATGAACCAATGAATTGGAGAAACACCCACTTATGAAATAACACCTTGCCTTTTTTAGAGGTACAAAGCACAACACATGGAAAAGAAAAGGAGTTAATGAGCATAGGGGAGAAGCACCCTACTTGGAAGGGCCATGTGGCACTAAAATTGTACTTATCATGGTAAAAGGTCCACTTAATGTTTTTCTAACCATGGGAACTTAGCAACCTCCCAACGGTATATCCAACAACCCGCAAGCCAAATATACCAATAACTTGTGACTTAACGGGGTCCAAGACGTCTAGAATCCTACAGGGGTGAGCCTCTATCCTAGGGTCGCCTACCCTTCGAGTCTTGTCACAAATGGCCAGTAAAAACCCCTACCTCTGTCGATTTTGAAAATATCCACTTAATGTTGATCATCCTCTTCAGAGAGGTGGCTAGGGCATGGTCCAAAGCAACGGATCGTTAATTCGTGGTATGGATAATCCATACTGAGAGAGCAAGAAATTCCCTAATGGAGGAGCTTCTACATACTTGAAGTTGTATTTCAAATTTGAAGAGGACTATTGGGGTAAAGATGCACTATTCATGGCATGTTTCTCATATCTAGAGGCATAATTCAACTTTCAGATCCCTCGGGGTTGAGGACAAATTACTTGATGCATTTCTACATG
The DNA here is from genome assembly GCA_001517045.1 of Pseudotsuga menziesii. Classification (NCBI taxonomy): domain Eukaryota; kingdom Viridiplantae; phylum Streptophyta; class Pinopsida; order Pinales; family Pinaceae; genus Pseudotsuga; species Pseudotsuga menziesii. The sequence goes on along the minus strand of LPNX010002073.1, from coordinate 39,965 downwards.
TTAGAAGGTGTTATATTTCACCTTTGGGGAGGGATTTGGAGTAAAATTATTTTGTTCAAGGAATTTTCTACATTTTAATAAGAAATATCTTTGCTTGAGGAGACACCATGTGGAACTTTTGACATGGTCAAACTCTCAAATGAAGAATAAATGTGTGCTTTAATAGGATCTTGCGAGTTAGACATATGAGAATTAGCAATGTGGACCTATTCAAGGAATTTTATCCAATCATAAGGAAAATAATAAGGGAGTGCTCCTCCTTATGAGGAATCTAGGGATTTTTAAAGAAATAGTATTCTATGGGAGAGCTGTTGTAGGTGAACACTATAAAAGGAGATCGTTCTTATTTGTTCAAGTCATGTTTGGAAGAGGGAATCATCTCATTCACACAACAACTCAGACTTGGTCAATAAGAGTTTGGATCAGTTTGGTTCAATTTGGATTAGTGGCAGCAGTCTTATACAACCATTCTCCTACAAGATCTTTCTTGGAATGTGTGCCCTAGAGGCAAGTTCAAACTGATGTAAAGTTTGCTTATTATCTGCTCATGTACAAACACAGTCATCTCATTTAGATGATGAATTATTAACTTTTTTGGGGTTTTATTCCTTGAAAGGTTTCCTTGTAAAATTCTTGTGTTCTTGTGCATAATTTGTGAATGATTGTTTATTTTTTGTTGTTGCTACATAACTCAGAATTCTAACTACTGCTGATATACTATATAAGTCTGATAGAAGTTAAAAAAAGAAGACTGTTACTGTTATTAAATTAAAATTCATATTAAAATTTAACAAAACATACCTTGTCAAGTGCCCGTTTGAACTATGTTGTTGGAAGGATCTCATCTCTAAGATTAATCTCATCATTTTAACCAAACTTTTGCAAAACTGTTAAGGTGGTTTCAAGTCGTCCTTTTTCAATAAAAAGTGCATGGAGAAAAAGAAATCCTGTCAATGTGAGGCTGTGTTCATTAACACATTCTGGAAGTTTTTCTGAAACAACCTTCTTCACCCCAACAATTTCCGAAGGTTGTAGAGGATCATTAAAGCATTTAACCTCCTCAAACACAAGATCACATGCACTTCATGAGATCCTATCCTAAATATGATTAATTCTCAATGCTACCTGGCTTCCAAAAAGTTTCCATAATCAACATTAATTTTCACAAAAGAGATTGCATATTTTAAATCTAAAGATTTATGTTGATTTTTCTTTAGTTATAATGACATAAACCATAAAAACCTCATAAAGGTACATACCATTATTAACCAGTCCACTATATCTTGTCTCAATTCTGCAGAGATTATGACAACTGGTACAGTAGTTAAGTAAAATGGTTGTATGTACATTGGGATCTGCACAAAAATTGGTAAGCATGAATTCAGAAGAATATAGAAGAAGCTATTAAACACAACAATAATGCAAAGATGGGAGGTTTTAATGGAATAATATAGTTAACACACCTTGGATTCAAGTTTTTGTTACCAAAACTGTCCTTTTTTCCACTCTACTGAGTGGGGGCTTGTAAACTTTCCCCTTCCAGAAATTCATTTGTTGGCTTTGGATACAAGGGAAGTGCCACATTTATTAAAGTGGTAAGTTTTACATTCCAATCATCAGGAATATTTTTTGGGAGGAAATGTAGAACACCGAATTTTCAAGGAATTTGATTATTAGCTAAGTTTCTTATCCATTGTGAATAGTGGCCTCGTTTCATTACTTAATAATAGCTCAACCAGTATGCAAGCTTGCATAGTATTGTCTTTATTATGAATTTCATGTCACATTAAGTATTTGATAGTAAAGCACAAACAGACAACTGTCAACACATAAGAACATAGGAAACAACTACTAAGATGTAACTCTGTAAATCTAATTGAAATTGACTCGTTGGACTGCTAAAAGCTGGAGAAACAACAGAGAGAATTCCAGATCATAATTCTAGGTTGGAAGATTTATGGACTGCTAAAAGCTGGAGAAACAATAGAGATAATTCCATATCATAATTCTAGGTTGGAAGATTTATGTTTTGTTAATAGTTTATACTTCACTTAAGCAACTAATAAAACAAAATTCATGAACCTAAAATTACACCAATGCACCGAAATAACTGTTAAAACTCTCACGCTGGAAAATGCTTACTTCAAAGTTCTTCATAGAAAAAGGCATGCTACATTTACAGGTTGAGATAAAACAACAAGTAGCATCATTATAAACTACATAGATTGGAATGCATGTTCCTCTGCATAGCACCGATTGCCATTATCTGCCAATCAATGAAGGGGTAACTTAAAATGCCAGCAGTACATCTGGAAATGCTAATCATTACAATATGGGATTTAGTTAAGAAATTCACTAGTAGAAAATGAGAAATTAATGACTAAAATCATGCTATAAACGACTATTTTTGAGTCGGTGACTAATAGTAGCAAATTTCCACTATCTTATAGATAGTCGTATTTCACTAGTCATTAATAGCTTGACTTAGTAGTTATTGATTTATTCATTGATAGACAATGATTTAGCCATTGATAGACAATGCTTTAGTCAATGATAGTCAATGATTTAGTCACCGATTGCAACCATTAATGTCCAAATATACGACTAAATAAACTACTAGATGTTAACATATTAATGACTAATCTAAATACGACTAAGATACGGGAAATTAGCTACTAATAGTTGTATATATGCGAATTTAGTCATTTTTGTAGTCACAAATTTATGATAGGGCACGGAGGAATCGAACCACCAACCTCCTGCCTATAATTAGGCAGGCGCTCTACCATTGAGCTAGCACCCTTTAAAAATTTTCTATTGCTTGACAATGATGATATTCAAACAAATTTATGGTAGATATCAATCTACAAACTACATAATTATTACTATTACAAAACTAAACTGGCATTCTTTCCATGGGAAGCTTCCCCAGCGGTATTTACATGTGAATTTAATTTTGTATCTGTTCCACTCACTGCATTAGGTTTGGCATCAATATGTTTTTTAGATATAAACGTTGATGAATGCCCACCCTTATTGACCAACAGCTTGCCATGATCAGAACTCGACCTTGATGCTGTAGCTTCCACCACCAAGGCAGGGAGATTTAATGTTGGAGACACTGAAAATGAATGAGATGAACTTGTTTTAGGATTAGAGGAGCCCTGAACAGCTGGGATCCTCATACTAAATGATTTTTCCTATGCATCATGGGAGCCCCTGCAACAACCATTAATGTATCAATATTCAATAATATATGTAATAGGGGGGTGCTAGAAAACTAAACAAATATTCCATGACAAGAAACAGATTTCATACCAAGATGCACTAGCTGGCAATACAACTGATCTTCCAGTAGTTCCACTGGCAAGGGAAGTCTCAGCCTTACCTCCTGTGTTCTAGTTTCACATGGAAATATGAACAGGTATATATTATTAGGAAATGAAAATGAAGCCATGTATAAAGAATCTAGAAGACAATCACTGAAGTAAAACATAAGCTGTCTAAAGAAAATACACATTAGCTTCTATACTAGTGATTATTTAAGACTGAATCAGAAGCTATTAAATAATCTAATATGGAAGCATAGAAAAAGCTGTCTACACAGATATCAATAAAAAATGCTAAAGATAATTGGACGGAAGTACAATATACTAAAATCCTAAAGTCACTTACAAGAGCCAGTGATTCGCTCAATTTACTTGAAGAAGCTGATCCAAGTAAGGAAACCTCTACCACTGGTGGAGGTAAACAAAGTCCCCACTGTTGCTGTGAAGGATTTGTAACATCATAGAACTTCTGAGTTTTACTGCTAGAAAAATAGGACATAGAAAATAAAAAATCATAAAAGCTAAATGCGAAATATTTTTTAAAACAATTTAGCCCAATAAATAAAACTTTCTAAATTAATTAAATGCTAGAACAGAATTATAGGGGATTAAAGCAGCAAACTCGTTCATATCACCCATTTACTTTTGGTAGACGACACATTGATTTTCAGTTAATAGTTCTGTTAGGGAGCTAGAAAAGATTAAGGGGATTCTGGACCTCTATTGCAAGACTACAGGAATGGTGATAAATATGAATAAGTCTTCAGAAATGTAAGGTGGATTGGCAGAGTAATTTAAAGACCGAACCAAAATCATATTTCCCATTAATTATTTCAAGAAGTCAAATACCTGGGTTTCATCTTGAAACCATATGATTGACATTTAAATTTTGGCCGTAACTGTCCTGTGGTTCGTATATTAACCTTCATTAATCTATTCTAGAGAGCATATAGGAGTATTGGATGTCTATAGCACAACGACCAAAAGGAATCTTAGCCAAATAAGAAAGAAGTGTTTCAGCATCCTTCACATAGGAGGGAGGGCCAAGAAATTCCACTAGTTATAAATGGAACAGGGTAGCCAATTCCAAGTAAGCCGGGAATGGGGTTTAAACACATAAAACACTTCAGCTCAAAATTTGCAACTAAAAGCCTTTAGATATTTCTTTATAATGATGGACACTGAGGTCAAGTTATGAAATCCAAACACTTAAGAGATGCATCCATGGAATATTGGCTTAAAATAAAACACTCATAGGATGCTTCCATTACAAGGAAATCCTTTGGTAAAGTTTTCCCCTTGGTGGGTGAATAAATGAGGGAACTGAGGAAAAGTTAGAATTGGAAAGGACCCGTGGATCAGGATTGAAGGAAATTGCAAACTTCAGAGGCTCTCCTAGATAGTTTACATGCTCAGTGGTCTATACTGTCATAGAGAGGCGAAATCGCAATTGGCAAGAAATGCCTAGTCTTGAGGATGGATGACAACAGATAGTCTTAAGTTTACAAGGTGAGCTAGAGGAATGAGACGATTACATTGAATTTCCCAATCATTAAGGATCCAAGAATTTAAAGTGTTCAAGGATGGAGGGAACAAGGAAATGCGCTCCGTGGGTCAAAGTAGGTTATGCTACCAAAGTGGAGGAACTCATGCAAGAGAGAGCATCCTGGAGGACAGTTGTTTGGAAGCTATTCAGCCCTTTAGAAACAAAAACACTAATGTGGTTGGTACTGGCTAATAAAGTACTACCAGTGGGCAAATGAGAGATTGGTGCATACAAGGGTGATGTATCATATGCAAATGCAATGCTGACTCTGTGGATCACTTGTTCGTCTTGTGCACCTTCTCCAGATCTATATGACTTGACGTGTCACAGGTTACAGGGGACAGATCAAGATGATATATATAGGCATAGCTTGGTAGATTGTCTAGGACTGCATTGGTGAAAAAATTGTAGCAACTTTTCAGGATCCCATCTTTTTCTTATATATGATATATGAATGTCAAGAAATTTGATGATCTTCCTGGAACAGGTCTTCACAGTTTCCCAGGTAGCACACAGGATTAGAGAGGTAATGGACTGAAAAAGGATTCGAAAAGAAAAACCTTCCAGCTGTTCACTAATGCATTATATTGATAAAGAAAAGCCTAGGTCTTTTCAAGAGAGCATGAAAAGGAGTATCGGGTATTTGTGGAGCTGGTGCTTTGCTTTTTTCGACTCTTCTTTTCATTTATTGCTACACTATGAGGCTAGTAAAGGGGAAAGTAGGGTAGGAGTCTACATTCAAACTGTGGAAAATAGCTGAGAATGGAGGAATTAAACAATCCCAAGGTTATGGAGATTCAAAGTTTATCATAGATTGGGCTAATCATCTGTCTAGCATTGAGAATCTGGGCCTGCATGAACCAAGTTCAAGAGGCCAAAAAATGTTTTGAAACCATAATGATAATCCTTTTTCGACACATTTACCAAGATTTCAACTCAATGGCAGACAAGATTTCTAAACATACTTTGTTGTTACAGAAGGGTACCTAAACCAAACAATAAGTTAGAAAAATCACTCTCCTAAGGCTTATTCAGAAAAGACTTGTACTAACAACTCTTATTTTCATTTGTTGCTAAACTATGAGGCTAGTAACGGGGCAAGCAAGGCAGAAGTCTACATTTAGACTGTGGAAAACAGCTGAGAATGGAGGTATCAAACAATTTCAAGGTTATGGAGATTCAAAGTTTATCATAGATTGGGATAATCATCTGTCCAGCATCAAGAATCTGGGCCTGCATGAACCAAGTTCAAGAGGTCCACACCAACCACTAACGATATTCAATCATCAACATCTGGTCGTTTATGATTTGTTTCTAGCAGTCTCCATGAAATTATACCAAAGAAATGTTTGTATGTGGTGAGGAAAAGTAATTTTCACAATTAGTCACAAGTCTGCAACACTAAACCATTAGAAGTTCTAATAATGTGCACTTTAAAAATAATGCTTGCAAACTTCTTTACTTTGACCAGCAAATGATGCTGGCAATCAACAAAATCCCTACAATTGCATGTCATCACAGTTACGCAAGTTTAATAAATAAATAATTTCTTTAATTTGTCCAGCCTAAAAATAGCAAGTGAACAAGTATTTTAGACTAGATCAACATAAGAAATCAAATATAGAGGGATCTTAGAAGAAATTCATGTAGCCCTACATCCTTCTAGACTGTGATCATTCCCAACAACAATCAAATTTTGTATGTTTCCTTGTGCTCCCCACTACTTGAAACTGTTAAGACAACTACAAAGTAATCAACACAAGATAGATCCAATGCATGGCACAACTACATAAAAAATGTTATGCAGTGTTAAGAGGAAAGGAAAAGATATCAAGGATGCTAATAACATCAAAAATTAACTGGACAACAACTACTCAATGACAAATAGAAGTATGACATTGACTGATTTTGAGACACATAAAATATGTAAAATAGTTTCGCTCACATACCAGTATCTGCAGAAACACCAGCTCTTTCTGTATTAATGCTATTTGGAGTAGAAGCCATTGAACCTAGGGAGAACTCTCCATACAGGCCTTCTTTAAGAGCCGGATAATCATACCCAGCAGCAAGTCCAAGCCGTGTGACATGTGAAAACAGCTTCCGCTCATTCAATATTGGAGAACTCCCAGATCCAGTTTTTGGTTCCCCTAATGCTTCTTTTTCGGTTTTCCATGAAAGACACATTACTCAATCAATAAAATGCCAATTTGTGGTCAATAATCAATCATTCAAAAGCAAGAATTTTTACCAAAGGTATCACATATGTTATCCTCAACATTCAAATCAATTTCTCGTACCACTTAACATCAAATATACTTCAAAATTGTTCTCTTTCGGAATGGAACTCAAAATTACCTTCAAAATCAAAACTTGACATTACTGACATAAGCAAATTCTGGTAGAACATGTCTCGCTTGTACTGCCACAGCTAAGTCCACCCTCTTAGCTCTAGCTTCCTGTTTCCAGTTAAAATGAAAGTTTTAAAATTAAAATTGCACTTTTTAACATTAGATAAGAACTGGATCCTCATGATTTAAAAACAATTAGAGAAAGGTTCATTATTTAAAATTTTTAAACTTTTGCAACTACACACTGGTGCCTTTTTCAATGACGTGAAAGAAAAAATTTCACAACATATAAAAATAGAAACAGATTACTGTATTTCTATGGCACTAGAAACAACAGCTATTAAAATTAACACTAACTGTCAAATGCAACAAAGTGATAAGACAAACAGAGGTTCCACCAATCAGAATCATTTTAGTGAGGTAAAAACAAATAGTGGAGAGGTCATTGAACTCTGTAAAATGGAAAAGGAAAACTGAGATAAAACTAGTTAGGATGAGACTTTAACACTTCATGGTCTTCCAAATTCCATCTATATTCTAATAGGAAAGACTCCAACAAGTCGATAGGAGTACAATTTGCATCCTTTCTACTTTTATAGCTCACTTAGTTAAGAAGTATTGAAGATTATTCAAAATTTTACTGAAGTGATGGGCATCCACCTCCTATTAAGAGGTGGAATGTTGTTTACCATGTGTATATACCATTTGGCTCAACTTAACAACCTTGATGAATCAACTGTTGAACAAACAATGACCCAATTTAACCACCTAGAGAGGCCAACCTTAGAAAACACAATGATTCCCTCTTTAAGAAATGAATCACATGTTGTGACAGGATACCATTTACTTGAAGTTGTATTTCAAATTTGAAGAGGACTACTGGGGTAAAGATGCACTATTCATGGCATGTTTCTCATATCTAGAGGCATAATTCAACTTTTAGATCCCTCGGGGTTGAGGACAAATTACTTGATGCATTTCTACATATTAGAAGGTGTTATATTTCACCTTTGGGGATGGATTTGGAGTAAAAGTATTTTGTTCAAGGAATTTTCTACATTTTAATAAGAAAGATCTTTGCTTGAGGAGACACCATGTGGAACTTTTGACATGGTCAAACTCTCAAATGAAGAATAAATGTGTGCTTTAATAGGATCTCGCGAGTTAGACATATGAGAATTAGCAATGTGGACCTATTCAAGGAATTTTATCCAATCATAAGGAAAATAATAAGGGAGTGCTCCTCCTTATGAGGAATCTAGGGATTTTTAAAGAAATAGTATTCTATGGGAGAGTTGTTGTAGGTGAACACTATAAAAGGAGATTGTTCTTATTTGTTCAAGTCATGTTTGGAAGAGGGAATCATCTCATTCACACAACAACTCAGACTTGGTCAACAAGAGTTTGGATCATTTTGGTTCAATTTGGATTAGTGGCAGCAGTCTTATACAACCATTCTCCTACAAGATCTTTCTTGGAATGTGTGCCCTAGAGGTAAGTTCAAACTGATGTAAAGTCTGCTTATTATTTGCTCATGTACAAACACAGTCATCTCATTTAGATGATGAATTATTAACTTTTTTGGGGTTTTATTCCTTGAAAGGTTTCCCTGTAAAATTCTTGTGTTCTTGTGCATAATTTGTGAATGATTGTTTATTTTTTGTTGTTGCTACATAACTCAGAATTCTAACTACTGCCGATATACTATATAAGTCTGATAGAAGTTAAAAAAAGAAGACTGTTACTGTTATTAAATTAAAATCCATATTAAAATTTAACAAAAGATACCTTGTCAAGTGCCCGTTTGAACTATGTTGTTGGAAGGATCTCATCTCTAAGCTTAATCTCATCATTTTAACCAAACTTTTCCAAAACTGTTAAGGTGGTTTCAAGTCGTCCTTTTTCAATAAAAAGTGCATGGAGAAAAAGAAATCCTGTCAATGTGAGGCTGTGTTCATTGACACATTCTGGAAGTTTTTATGAAACAACCTTCTTCACCCCAACAATTTTCGAAGGTTGTAGAGGAGCATTAAAGCATTTAACCTGCTCAAACACAAGATCACATGCACTTCATGAGATCCTATCCTAAATATGATTAATTCTCAATGCTACCTGGCTTCCAAAATGTTTCCATAATCAACATAAATTTTCACAAAAGAGATTGCATATTTTAAATCTAAAGATTTATGTTGATTTTTCTTTATTTATAATGACATAAACCATAAAAACCTCATAAAGGTACATACCATTATTAACCAGTCCACTATATCTTGTCTCAATTCTACAGAGATTATGACAACTGGTACAGTAGTTAAGTAAAACGGTTGTATGTACATTGGGATCTGCACAAAAATTGGTAAGCATGAATTCAGAAGAATACAGAAGAAGCTATTAAACACAACAATAATGCAAAGATGGGAGGTTTTAATGGAATAATATAGTTAACACACCTTGGATTCAAGTTTTTGTTACCAAAACTGTCCCTTTTTCCACTCTACTGAGTGGGGGCTTGTAAACTTTCCCCTTCCAGAAATTCATTTGTTGGCTTTGGATACAAGGGAAGTGCCACATTTATTAAAGGGGTAAGTTTTACATTCCAATCATTAGGAATATTTTTTGGGAGGAAATGTAGAACACCGAGTTTTCAAGGAATTTGATAATCAGCTAAGTTTCTTATCCATTGTGAATAGTGGCCTCGTTTCATTACTTAATAATAGCTCAACCAGTATGCAAGCTTGCATAGTATTGTCTTTATTATGAATTTCATGTCACATTAAGTATTTGATAGTAAAGCACAAACAGACAACTGTCAACACATAAGAACATAGGAAACAACTACTAAGATGTAACTCTGTAAATCTAATTGAAATTGACTCGTTGGACTGCTAAAAGCTGGAGAAACAACAGAGAGAATTCCAGATCATAATTCTAGGTTGGAAGATTTATGGACTGCTAAAAGCTGGAGAAACAACAGAGAGAATTCCAGATCATAATTCTAGGTTGGAAGATTTATGTTTCGTTAATAGTTTATACTTCACTTAAGACACTAATAAAACAAAATTCATGAACCTAAAATTACACCAATGCACCAAAATAACTGTTAAAATTCTCACGCTGGAAAATGCTTACTTCAAAGTTCTTCATAGAAAAAGGCATGCTACATTTACAGGTTGAGATAAAACAACACGTAGCATCATTAGAAACTACATAGATTGGAATGCATGTTCCTCTGCATAGCACCGATTGTCATTATCTGCCAATCAATGAAGGGGTAACTTAAAATGCCAGCAGTACATCTGGAAATGCTAATCATTACAATATGGGATTTAGTTAAGAAATTCACTAGTAGAAAATGAGAAATTAATGACTAAAATCATGCTATAAACGACTATTTTTGAGTCGGTGACTAATAGTAGCAAATTTCCACTATCTTATAGATAGCCGTATTTCACTAGTCATTAATAGCTTGACTTAGTAGTCATTGATTTAGTCATTTATTGACAATGATTTAGCCATTGATAGATAATGATTTAGTCATTGATAGTCAATGATTTAGTCATTGATAGTCAATGATTTAGTCATTGATTTAGTCATGGATTTAGTCATTGATTTAGTCGCTGATTTAGTCACTTATTTAGTCACCGATTGCAACCATTAATGACCAAATATACGACTAAATAAACTACTAGATGTTAACATATTAATGACTAAGCTAAATACGACTAAGATACGGGTAATTAGCTACTAATAGTTGTATATATGCGAATTTAGTCGTTTTTGTAGTCATAAATTTATGATAGGGCACGGAGGAATCGAACCACCAACCTCCTGCCTATAATTAGGCAGGCGCTCTACCATTGAGCTAGCACCCTTTAAATATTTGTTATTGCTTGACAATGATGATATTCAAACAAATTTATGGTAGATATCAATCTACAAACTACATAATTATTACTATTACAAAACTAAACTGGCATTCTTTCCATGGGAAGCTTCCCCAGCGGTATTTACACGTGAATTTAATTTTATATCTGTTCCACTCACTGCATTAGGTTTGGCATCAATATGTTTTTTAGATATAAATGTTGATGACTGCCCACCCTTATTGACCAACAACTTTCCATGATCAGAACTCAACCTTGATGCCGCAGCTTCCACCACCAAGGTAGGGAGATTTAATGTTGGAGACACTGAAAGTGAATGAGATGAACTTGTCTTAGGATTAGAGGAGCCCTAAACAGCTGGGATCCTCATACTAAATGATTTTTCTTGTGCAGCATGGGAGTCCCTGCAACAACCATTAATGTCTCAATATTCAATAAGATATGTAATAGGGGGGTGCTGGAAAACTAAACAAATATTCCATGACAAGAAACAGATTTCATACCAAGATGCAATAGCTGGAAATACAACTGATCTCCCAGCAGTTCCACTGGCAAGGGAAGTCTCAGCATTACCTCATGTGTTCTAGTTTCACATGGAAATATGAATAGGTATATATTATTAGGAAATGAAAATGAAGCCATGTATAAAGAATATAGAAGACAATCACTGAAGTAAAACATAAGTTGTCTAAAGAAAATACACATTAGCTTCTATACTAGTGATTATTTAACACTGAATTAGAAGCTATTAAATAATCTAATATGGAAGCATAGAAAAAGATGTCTGCACAGAAATCAATAACAAATGCTAAAGATAATTGGACGGAAGTACAATATACTAAAATCCTAAAGTCACTTACATGAGCCAGTGATTTGCTCAATTTACTTGAAGAAGCTGATCCAAGCAAGGAAACCTCTACCACTGGTGGAGGTAAACAAAGTCCCCACTGTTGCTGTGAAGGATTTGTAACATCATAGAACTTCTGAGTTTTGCTACTAGAAAAATAGGACATAGAAAATAAAAAATCATAAAAGCTAAATGCGAAATATTTTTTAAAACAATTTAGCCCAATAAAGAAAACTTTCTAAATTAATTAAATGCTAGAACAAAATTATAGGGGATTAAAGCAGCAAAATCGTTCATATCACCCATTTACTTTTGGTAGACGACACATTGATTTTCAGTCAATAGTTCTGTTAGGGAGCTAGAAAATATTAAGGGGATTCTGGACCTCTATTGCAAGACTACAGGAATGGTAATAAATATGAATAAGTTTTCAGAAATGTAAATTGGATTGGCAGAGTAATTTAAAGACCGAACCAAAATCATATTTCCCATTAATTATTTCAAGAAGTCAAATACCTGGGTTTCATCTTGAAACCATATGATTGACATTTAAATTTTGGCCGTAATTGTCCTGTGGTCCGTATATAAACCTTCATTAATATATTCTAGAGAGCATATAGGAGTATTGGATGTCTATAGCACAACGACCAAAAGGAATCTTAACCAAATAAGAAAGAAGTGTTTCAACATCCTTCACATAGGAGGGAGGGCCAAGAAATTCCACTAGTTATAAATGGAACAGGGTAGCCAATTCCAAGTAAGCCGGGAATGGGGTTTAAACACATAAAACACTTCAGCTCAAAATTTGCAACTAAAATCCTTTAGAGATTGCTTTATAATGATGGACACTAAGGTCAAGTTATGAAATCCAAACACTTAAGAGATGCATCCATGGAATATTGGCTTAAAATAAAACACTCACAGGATGCTTCCATTACAAGGAAAGCCTTTGGTAAATTTTTCCCCTTGGTGGGTAAATAAATGAGGGAACTGAGGAAAAGTCAGAATTGGAAAGGACCCGTGGATCAGGATTGAAGGAAATTTCAAATTTCAGAGGCTCTGCTAGATAGTTTACATGCTCAGTGGTCTATACTGTCATAGAGAGGCGAACTCGCAATTGGAAAGAAATGCCTAGTCTTGAGGATGGCTGACAACAGACAGTCTTAAGTTTACAAGGTGAGCTAGAGGAATGAGACAATTACATTGACTTTCCCAATCATCAAGGATCCAAGAATTTAAAGTGTTCAAGGATCGAGGGAACAAGGAAATGCGCTCCGTGGGTCAAAATAGGTTATGCTACCAAAGTGGAGGAACTCATGCAAGAGAGAGCATCCTGGAGGACAGTTGTTTGGAAGCTGTTCAACCCTTTAGAAACAAAAACACTAATGTGGTTGGTACTGGCTAATAAAGTACTACCAGTGGGCAAATGAGAGATTGGTGCAGACAAGGGTGATGTATCATATGCAAATGCAATGTTGAGTCTATGGATCACTTGTTCGTCTTGTGCACCTTCTCCAGATCTGTATGACTTGACGTGTCACAGGTTACAGGGGACAGATCAAGATGATATATATATAGGCATAGCTTGGTAGATTGTCTAGGACTGCATTGGTGACAAAATTGTAGCAACTTTTCAGGCTCCCATATTTTGCTTATATATGATATATGGATGTCAAGAAATTTGATGATCTTCCTGGAACAGGTCTTCACAGTTTCCCAGGTAGCACACAGGGTTAGAGAGGTAATGGACTGAAAAAGGATTCTAAAAGAAAAACCTTCCAGCTGTTCACTAATCCATTATCTTGATAAAGAAAAACCTAGGTCTTTTCAAGAGAGCATGAAAAGGAGTATCGGGTATTTGTGGAGATGGTGCTTTGCTTTTTTTGACTCTTCTTTTCATTTGTTGCTACACTATGAGGCTAGTAAAGGGGCAAGTAGGGCAGGAGTCTACATTCAGACTGTGGAAAACAACTGAGAATGGAGGAATTAAACAATTCCAAGGTTATGGAGATTCAAAGTTTATCATAGATTAGGCTAATCATCTGTCTAGCATTGAGAATCTAGGCCTGCATGAACCAAGTTCAAGAGGCCAAAAAATGTTTTGAAACCATAATGATAATCCTTTTTCGACACATTTACCAAGATTTCAACTCAATGGCAGACAATATTTCTAAATATACTTTGTTGTTACAGAAGGGTACCTAAACCAAACAAGAAGTTAGAAAAATCACTCTCCTATCTTATTCAGAAAAGACTTGTACTAACAACTCTTCTTTTCATTTGTTGCTAAACTATGAGGCTAGTAAAGGGGAAAGCAAGGTAGAAGTCTACATTTAGACTGTGGAAAACAGCTGAGAATGGAGGTATCAAACAATTTCAAGGTTATGGATATTCAAAGTTTATCATAGATTGGGCTAATCATCTATCCAGCGTGGAGAATATGGGCCTGCATGAACCAAGTTCAAGAGGTCCACACCAACCACTAACGATATTCAATCATCAACATCTGGTCGTTTATGATTTGTTTCTAGCAGTCTCCATGAAATTATACCAAAGAAATGTTTGTATGTGGCGAGGAAAAGTAATTTTCACAATTAGTCACAAGTATGCAACACTAAACCATTAGAAGTTCTAATAATGTGCACTGTAAAAATAATGCCTGCAAACTTCTTTAGTTTGACCAGCAAATGATGCTGACAATCAACAAAATCCCTACAATTGCATGTCATCACAGTTACGCAAGTTTAATAAATAAATAAATTCTTTAATTTGTCCAGCCTAAAAATAGCAAGTGAACAAGGATTTTAGACTAGATCAACATAAGAAATCAAATATAGAGGGATCTTAGAAGAAATTCATGTAGCCCTACATCCTTCTAGACTGTGATCATTCCCAACAACAATCACATTTTGTATGTTTCCTTGTGCTCCCCATTAGTTGAAACTGTTAAGACAACTACAAAGTAATCAACACAAGATAGATCCAATGCATGGAACAACTACATAAAAAATGTTATGCAGTGTTAAGAGGAAAGGAAAAGATATCAAGGATGCTAATAACATGAAAAATTAACTGGACAACAACTACTCAATGACAAATAGCAGTATGACATTGACTGATTTTGAGACACATAAAATATGTAAAATAGTTTCGCTCACATACCAGTATCTGCAGAAACACTAGCTCTTTCTGTATTAATGCTATTTGGAGCAGAAGCCATTGAACCTATGGACAACTCTCCATATAGGCCTTCTTTAAGAGCTGGATAATCATACCCAGTAGCAAGTCCAAGCCGTGTGACATGTGAAAACAGCTTCCGCGCATTCAATATTGGAGAACTCCCAGATCCAGTTTTTGGTTCCCCTAATGCTTCTTTTTCGGTTTTCCATGAAAGACACATTACTCAATGAAAGACACATTACTCAGTTTTTGGTTTTCCATGAAAGACACATTACTCAACATTCAAATCAATTTCTCGTACCACTTAACATCAAATATACTTCAAAATTGTTCTCTTTCGGAATGGAACTCAAAATTACCTTCAAAATCAACACTTGACATTACTGACATAAGCAAATTCTGGTAGAACAGGTCTCGCTTGTACTGCCACAGCTGAATCCACCCTCTTAGCTCTAGCTTCCTGTTTCCAGTTAAAATGAAAGTTTTAAAATTAAAATTGCACTTTTTAACATTAGATAAGAACTGGATCCTCATGATTTAAAAACAATTAGAGAAAGGTTCATTATTTAAAATTTTTAAACTTTTGCAACTACACACCGGTGCCTTTTTCAATGACTGTGGAAGAAAAAATTTCACAACATATAAAAATAGAAACAGATTACTGTATTTCTATGGCACTAGAAACAATAGCTATTAAAATTAACACTAACTGTCAAATGCAACAAAGTGATAAGACAAACAGAGGTTCCACCAATCAGAATATTTTTAGTGAGGTAAAAACAAATAGTGGAGAGGTCATTGAACTCTCTGAAATGGAAAAGGAAAGATGAGATAAAAACCAGTTAGGATGAGACTTTAACACTTCATGGTCTTCCAAATTCCATCTATATTCTAATAGGAAAGACTCCAACAAGTCGATAGGAGTACAATTTGCATCCTTTCTACTTTTATAGCTCACTTAGTTAAGAAGTATTGAAGATTATTCAAAATTTTACTGAAGTGATGAGCATCCACCTCCTATTAAGAGGTGGAATGTTGTTTACCATGTGTATATACCATTTGGCTCAACTTAACAACCTTGATGAATCAACTGTTGAACAAACAATGACCCAATTTAACCACCTAGAGAGGCCAACCTTGGAAAACAAAATGATTCCCTCTTTAAGAAATGAATCACATGTTGTGACAGGATACCATTTACTCTCTGTGGGTATATAAACTAACCCAACTTAACGACTTTGATGGATAAATTCAAAATATCCTTAGGAAGTCTCGGCGAAGTTTCAGAGTTTCGGGGACGCCCACAAGTTTCGGAGTTTCGGGGCGGGACGCCAGGAAGTCCCCCCAAGTTTCGCCACCCACTGAGACATTTCGGCCTGCGTCTCGCCGCGTATCGCCAAAACAGGGACATCTCGAAATGTTTCGGGTGGAGTTTCGGAGTCCCCGGGACGCCCGAAACGCGTCCCCGACCCTCCGGGACGCGTCCCTGTGTAACATTGCTAAACTATGAAACAAGCAGTGACCTGATTTAATTTCCATAATGTGCCAGCCACAAAACACAGAATGCCCCCTTACAGGGTGTGTCAACCCTTCATACCTTTTGACAAAACATATGCACTACTCAGCAGTGTAACAAATGTTATATAGACTGAGATATACATCCATTGGATCTTAAATCTAATGATGTAGGTTCCATCCTATACAACATTAATTATTCTGCTGTTAAGTACATAAAACAAAAAAATAACAAGATGAACCACCTAATAAAAGAGAATGTTGTTTACACTGTGATTTAAAGGTCTTGATGCCCAACCAAGGATCAAACAATGACCCGAAACAACTGCCTCCATGGTCCAACCACAGAACAAACAATGGCTCTCTTACAGAGGTTAGTATGCCAACATCCTTGGAGAAAAATCATGTAAGAGGAATCAAACCTGGTAGAAGATATAAAAGAACCCAACTCTCACCAACCCAACCTTCAACAAAAGACCACATCATATAAGAAGAATCAAACTTGGTGGTAGCTGTAACAGAGCCCCACTCTTAACGGCCCCAGTCACCCCTAGTGACTGATTTATTTAGAACTACTATCATATAAGAGGGAGTGTTTCTTAGTATTGAAAAATAATTAGTTATAATCCAAAGAGCCTCCAACATGGCATGAAAATTATAATTGATTTCTTTTAAGAGGACTTACCTCCCAAATTTCATTGTCAGAATGTTCTTCAAGTGGGTCCAGATTGCTCCGTACAGTTCCTTCAAACAGTATTGGGTCCTGCGGAATAATTCTTAATTTAGACCTTAGATCATGGAGTCCAATCCTCGCGAATCCCAAGTCATCCAGTAATTGCTACTGATTTTCTACACCTGGAACAGTATGTGTGCTCCCAATATGATAGGAACCAAGGCACCCTTATATGTTGCAGTTATAAAAGAAGAGTAGACTTGCATTTTGACCTTCCCAGTTTCTCTTTCTTCTTCCTTTACAATTTGTCCAGATCTATTTTCATTGATTCTCATTGCTCGGTCCTCTGCATCCTCATTTTGAAATGGTTTATCGGATTCAGAGTCCATGGTATTGTAGAATCTACTTTTGTTATTGCCTGTTTGTGGTGCTATCCTCCTAGATGAAATTTGTGCTGCATCAATTGCATTCAAAGTATGTTCGTGTGCACCAACTAGCTTTAATAAATCTGCACCACCCAGAATACCTTCATTCCTCCCAACTTGAACTATGTCTCCATCTTGCATAACCTGCAAATTTTCCCAAAAGATCCCTAAAACTTTTTCATGACTTGACACTAGCAATTTCCTATTTAAAGAGTAAATTGTACTGTACATAAAGGTTACACATTTGCAAGTGTAGAAAGTGGGCTCACCAGTATAAGGTCAGATGCAGATAAAAATTCTACTTAATGTTTGACATATACCACTATCTTCAATCCCAGAACTCCAAGAAGGAACTCTTGTTACATTATTTGGTGAACTAATGAGGCATTGGACTATGCATTCAAATAAAAGTGTACTTTGACAATCTACTCTACAAATGCATTCAATCCTTCTAATTGGAGATTTAGAGCAGTACTTTAAAGAGATGAGCTCATGTATGAGCATCAACAGCACTAAAAGGTTCTTCGAGAAGATAGACATCTGCATCCTAGTAGGAATAAAAGTTTATCCACAAATGCCAGTCAAACCTAATGCTGCAGTGTGGGGATCTTTGCTCGATTTCTGTATAACACATATGAATATAGAACTGGGAGAATGTGTTGCAGACCACGTTCTCAAGTTGGAACCTAAACATGCTGCACATTATGTGGCTCTATCAAATATATATATTGCAGCTGGTAGGTGGTATGATGTAGAAAAGGTGAGAAAAATGATGAAAGAGAGGAGAATAAAAAGACGCCCAGGATGCAGTTGGGTTGAGATCAATAACAAGGTGTATGCTTTTGTCGTAGGGGATAGTTCAAAGCCAGAAACACAAAAAAAATATGAAAGAAGCAGTGAATGTTCCTAACAAGAATCTTATGGTTGATGCAATGTTTATGCTGCATGATGTGGAAGATGAACAGAATGAATTTATCTCTGCTAACGTGGCGGGAAGCTAGCAATTACATCTACACTTATTGTAATCTCCCCTGCAAACCCTATGAGAATATTCAATGATTTGATTTTGAGTTTAAGCGGGTGAAACTCTAGGTGCCCAAACTCTCACCGTGACTTGGAAGCCCACACCATCTGATTATGATATTTCAATCATTGCAGTCTAGCTGCTCTTTTTCACTCATAACAGTCTTGTTTAAAAATCTTAAGTGGGTGGTGACTACATTTCTACCACCAGGTGTATTTCCAAAATGGTATTCTCGTGAAGATGCTAGACCATTCCCTCATTTGAAGTAGGGATTTTGTTCTTGCACTTGGAGGTCCATTTCATTCACTTTTGGCCCAGGGGAGAGGGTGCATCATGTCAAGAAACGCTTCTGTGATCTAAAATTTGGAAAACATGGGTATATTACTATATTGATAGGGAATATTCTTTCATTTTCATCTTTTCAAAACTAACTTCTATCTTAGGAATGAGACTCTGATCATCACATTCGGCTCTTCTCTTAAAGGGGGAGACCTAAGAGCAGCAAAGATAGGCCTCAATACTCTGGCTTGCGTCTTGATCAAAGCAAAAAACTGTCTGTGGAAAGGGTGCCCCACAAAATGTGGCACAACAGGACTTGTCAATGAGAAAAAGCTACATTTCCAGAATAAGCGTATTAGACTTGTCAGTAGTGTGGTAGCATTGGTCAACATTTATGAGTAGTTACAATCTGGTTATGGTGCTCTTTCATTCAAAGTGGCAGAAGGCACCTGAATGGGCTATTACATACTAATTTTACTACTTTAGTACCCAACAGGCGCATTCATTACAACATATGCACTCTCTTTTTCTACATAAGGAGGGTGCCCCTATGAGGAGTTATATTCGATACTAGTAATGCTGAGATTTTCCCTCTAGTTATTATATTCATCATTTTATGTAGAGTCTGTTTATATTATATAATAATAATGCGTTTACTGTGTACTTTTCTTCATGTCATCAATTGTCTACAGGAGTATGTCCAATAAGAAGATTTATTTCTTCCATCACCCAATTTAACAAGACACTAGTCAACCTTGGGATGTGTTTGTCATTGTCCCAAAAACCCATAGTGTCCAAGTGTTTTTGAGTTCAGATCTGCAACTGATCATCACAAATTTGAACCCTTTTACAGCAAAATTAAATTTTGATTCAGTCATTACTTTATTTGATTCATCTAAGTCTTCATTTGCACACCCACTCACTAAGTTTTGGACTTAACTGCCTATTCCTGTATGTATCAGTGAATTCATTTGAGGTTTAATGCACTAATTTCTTATTTACTTTGCATATTATAGCCTTAAATTTCCTTGGTGATGCCACCCTGTGGCTGAAATGTACCAGTCAGAAGGGATAAGAACCTGCTCTTGTATTTTCATGTGCTCAAATAGAGCAGCAGCTATGGACTGTTCCTCTAGTGCACATGTTTTCTCATAGTCCTCAACTAACGCTGCATCTGCATCAGATGATGTTATTTGAATTAGAACCTGCATTATAAATTAAAATATGTATACCTAAGTCATTCCCTATCAGATGGAAGTGACTCCTATTACCCCAATCCCAGCACAAATCATGACATATTGAATTAAAACAATTGTCCTACCTTATCTTATAACATTTTGAAAAATAAAGTAATTATCTTGAAGCAGGGTGATTATAGGCATCAATCTTCTTCCGTATAAAACTGACTGAAGGAGGTCTCATTATACAGCAACCCTACCTGGAGAATCCAAGGTATCAACAATTATGTTATCTCTAGTTTTATCTTATTTTCTCTCCCACATTCTCAAATAAAACAATTATATTTCAAAGCATACACCATGTATAACCTATTTATTGCAGTCTCTTGCAAGTTTCAAGAGTCCAAGGCTTTTGTGTAGAATCAAACGGGTAAGAAGATCAATGAGATGAGATCTAACAATCAAGGAAAGTACACCTCCAATGACAAGTACACCTAAAACTAGACAAACTGATCAAATATGAGAATAACAGCCAAGAGAAAGAATCATATTCCAAGTGTTTTCATAGCATTAATCTCTTCCTTCAACACAAACAAAGGCGATTTGTAAGAAAATACAATGGTCTGTGCATCTGTAAATTATAGCCAGGAAAATCCTCTTTTGTGTATAATTAGCACCCATCATGCAGTTCCTCATGGACAAAAATTTCGATAATTTTAACAGTAAAATGCGTAATTGCAAACAACCTTAAAGCCCATACGTCATACACAGACATCTGCACTGAATAAAAAAACTCAAAAAAGTGATCTATTAAGAAAAAACATAACATTTCATTGATAAAACATCTCCAACCTTATTCCTTAACATCTGCATTTCTTCTAATGTCCAGTCCTTTGTGAGGTCCAATACTGACTGAAGTGAGGTCTCATTATACAACAACCCTCAGTGCTCAACATTTGAAAACAACTCACAAAATTCTGTAACAATGCATTATCAATCCTCAGTGCTCAACATTCGAAAACAATTCACAAAATTCTGGAACAATGCATTATCAATCCTCAGTGCTCAAGACAGATTTAGATACATAACATTCCTCTTAGACTTAACATAAACATATAGAAATCAAATGAATCCAAACTAGTTTCTTTATTGAAATTAATCCCATCTCATGCAGCAAAATGGATAATGGCAAGGTAAACTGTAGGAAAAAGGGTAGGTGAAAGAGATAAAAGATAGCCAAAAATGTCCCAAAATGGAGACTTATAATCTTCCCCTAGCTAAACCTATTGCATGTCACTGTGAAACTATGTAATCATCCTACTAATCCTTTACATCATAAGAATCTGGACAGGAATACTTCTCATGAATACTTATCCAACTGTAAGGGGATTGACCATACTCACCCATTGTATAATGTCGTAGCCTAGCATTGATTTCTACCCATAAAGTTTCATCCTCATGATGATTTTTAGAAAAATAGAACAGATAATCAAGGAAACGACACGAAATAAAAGGAAAGTGCAACCTTAAACCTATCCACTATGTCCCGTGCCTTCTTAAATAATTTATATATAATTTGGACTGATTGCTGAAATTTGGATATGACAAGGGTTCTCTGTTTTGAAATTCAAGGTACATGACTACCCATATTTTCCAAAAAAAAATTAGAGCACCAAGACCATACCGATTTATATTCTTATCACATTCTAAAAGTGCATCCCTCTGAGACTTCTTGATATAACCAGTGAAATAGGGTTGTTTTAGCAAGTTCTTAAGGTCCAATATAACCACAGGAGGACCACTACGTTCACCTCCTACCCACAAATTGGCATGATGCTATGTAGCTTTAGCTGGGCCCATTCTTGGTGCCACTGGACTTGGTATAACGATAATGAGGTTATTTCTCTTAATTGGGAATCCCTCACAAAGGGTTTTGGATTCCATCTTGTTTGATTACCCAACCAGAATTCTTGTTGTTATAATTCAGACATCAAATTTTTATCATCTTCATGACAGGTAGTATATACTTGAAAATTTTCATCATGTGTAAAGATTTTACAAGGATTACCCTCAACCAATGTACATTTATGAAAGGATAGCCAATTTCCTTTCAGGAGAATAACATAAATAGGTGAAGGTGATATGTAGGTAAGAGCTCCAAGGGATAGCTTACACATCCTCTTCTCTTCTTTCAACTAGTTTTTCTTAGTTGACATCTCTCGAGCATGTTGCAGAGAATCTTGTATTCTATTTCATTCTTTCCACAAATATCCCATTTCTCCATTATCTGGTTGTATAATTCTGTCCACTGCTTTGAGAGTTCATGGCTGGCTTGACAATGTGCTTACAATGACATAACACCACGATTGAGTGACTCAACAACACTTCTCTCTAATCTTCCACCTCATCCCTCAATCAAATAACCACAAATGATTCTACTACTATAGTTTTAGGCATAGTTTCTTCTTGAACTATTTTTATCTCTTTTACTGCAACCTTGAGGATATTCTCCTCTTGGACCACTTGTGTCAAATTTCTGGGCATATTCTCTTATGGAGCAACTTTTGTTGCTTCTGTAGCAACATGCATGTCAAACCCTACTTCCATGTTTCATGCACATCATAAGGTGGGTCATTCATTACCAGATTACACTATTCTTGTTCTTGCTTGAGTTGTTCTTTAAGAGCCCAAATCAAGTTGCCCATATTAAATTTGGATTTAGGGCTTTCTTCATATGTTTGAGTAGAGACCTTTGTTTTAAGTTTGAATATTTTGTTATGAAGTCACCTATTTTTTGTCTTCAACATCTTATTAGCCTTGATTAATCTAACATACGTAGGCTTATCTTTCCATGGTCCCCTAAAACATTTTTTCACAATGAAATGATTAACTCTTTTACACTTTTGGGATTTGGAATATTCTGCATGTTGCTTGCCTGTGGTTTCTGCAATAGTCATTCTCTGAGTTTCATCCTTTTTCAAAGATGTCAAATAGACTCTATATTCCATGTACTTTGTTTCTAGCTCACAGAAAGCACAACTTCTTCCCTGTGGTTTTCTATACCTGCTATGGTTGTTTCCTCCTCTCCAACTCCTTCAAGAATCGCATGCCCTATTCAAAAAATGATCCCAAGTTTGTCATTCACATGTTAATGTCACTTGCACAAGCAATTTAATTAACCAATGATGAGGGAGATTCTTTTAGGTTTCCTACTACTGCGTACAATCTCAACTATTTTGGTTAAGTTTTTTAATAAGAAATATGGCATGTAGATGAGGCGTTAGTTCCTTAAATGAACAAGTAGTATGAAATGATAATGAAAAAGTAGACTAAACCTTGCTTGATAGATTATGTATTACTTGATGAAAAATATGGCCTCCCTCCATGGTGGACGAAGGGATGTCCTTTGAGCTCCATTACTTGTGTCATCAAATGCTTCCCCTTCTAGGAGAAATCCTTCTCTTCAGTTTTCTACCATTTCCTTTTGTTTAAACCACCTATTTCTTTCCATGGATATGCTTGTTCCTTGAGCAACAATAACTTCATAGACATGAACATGTAAACCCCCAATAGTAACATAAACACCATTGAAATTTTGTGCAAATTCCTCATCTCTAATATCATGTTGAAAATCAAAACAGAGGTGCCATAAGAAAGTAGTCTCTACACAAGCATTGAGTCTATCTTCGTATAAGTAGACAACACCAAGGTAAACTTATGATTTGAAATGCAAATAGAGATAAAGTTGTAATTTTGGGTCCACCTCCCTTTTATAACAGTTTCAACATGTCTCCAATATTTTTTCAAGCGAATAAGTGTGAAATAGCAACTTAAAACAAGTTTAGTGGTGAAGCTAATATTTCCCATCGAAACCAGTTTCCCCTGCTTTTCAGGGATTACCATAAATACAAAGGAAACTTTGTTCCAAGAAAGACATCAATCTATAAAAAATACCAAGACTTCAACTTGAGTTTCCTGAAGTGCCTGAATGTGCAACATGAAATTGAGGTGAACACAAATGGAAGAATATATGCCTAGGAACCAACATGCATTGTATACCAGCATGGGAAAAGAAAATGGTTTTCTCTTGTGAACAAACAAAAAGACCATTTGGATACTTGTCGTTTGTAGCAGAGGTTTTCAAATAAAAGAAATGCATCCACATCTAATAAATGTCAATACACTTACCTAGAACTTTGACATACCCAGTTTCTCTTCAAAAGATCATCTAGGGACTGGAACTAATGTTTAGTTTTCTAACAAGAGATGAAAAGTGAAGGCTTGGCCCAAAACAGGATACAACTCCTTTGCAATGTAAGTGGATCCTTTAGACCAAGGGTACTTACGGCCTTGATGGGAGTTAGTGGTGCTGGAAAAACTACCCTTATGGATGTCTTGGCTGGAAGAAAATCAGGGGGCTATATAGAAGGGGATATAAGCATCTCCGGATTCCCCAAGAAGCAAGAAACATTTTCATGCATCTCAGAATATTGCGAACAAAATGATATCCATTATCCAAATGTCACAGTATTTGAATCACTCTTTTTTTCTACATGGCTTCGTCTTCCTTGTGAGGTTGACGAGAAAACTAGAATGGTTCGTCTAAATTTATCCCCCTTGAATGCAGTGCTTCAGAGTGAAGATATTTCCTTGTTAATTAGTTTTTCCAAGCAGCTTTTACTCACATATTTTTGTTGTTACACTAACTGCAGATGGTCGTGGTAGAATTCATGGAGCTTGTCGAGCTCACTCCTTTGAGAGGTGCTCTTATAGGGCTTCCTGTAGTGACAGGTATTTCTACAAAGCAAAGGAAGAGACTTACCATAGCAGTGGAACTAGTTGCCAATCCTTCTATAATATTCATGAATGAGCCAACTTCAGGACTAGATTCCCGTGTTGCAGCGATAGTTATGCGTACTGTTCGAAACATAGTCAATACAGGTCGAACAGTTGTTTGTACCATCCACCAACCTAGCATTGATATATTTGAAGCTTTTGATGACGTGAATTCAAATACTCTCATGATCAATCTATGCGATGTGAAACAAAAGGCATATTTTTTTGTTTCTTTGTTTGGCTTAACGAAAGGAAAAGGGTGCAATGGGCTAGCCGCTAGAATAAGACAGTGTTCCACATATTCAATAGTTGCTAAATTTTCAGTTTGAATGGTTTGCTAAACTGCGGCTCTTACTCTTGAAAAAGGATGGCCAAATCATCTATGCAGGTCCTGTGGGTCATCATCCTCATAAACTCATCGAGTATTATGAGGTATGGTTGATTTATTTTTCGATCTTTTATAATCTATTTAGTAAACAGTTGTGCTTTCCATTATCAATCCATAACAGAAAATAATGATCTTGTCTAATTTTTGTTTATTTAATTAGGTTGTTCCAAGAGTTCCAAAGATTGTAGAAGGATACAATCCAGCAGCATGGGCGCTGCAAGTGAGTTCCATAGCTGCTGAGGAAAGACTTGGTGTAGAGTTTTCTGAAATCTACAAAAACTCAGCACTATATGAGTATGTAAAACAATTGTAGGAACTTGTTTGAGAAAAATATTTTTTCATTGTGCATCTCTAATTTTGTTACCCCATATTTGATGATAACATAATTGCTCCAAAGAAAGAAATTGCAGTGTTGTATAAACCTTATTTGACTATAATATTGTTCTTCTTTCCAGATGGAATCAAGCTCTTATTAAAGAGTTAAGAACCCCTGCTCCTGGCTCATAGGATCTAAATTTTCCAACACAGTATGCACAGTCCTTCATAGTTCAGTGCATGGCATACCTTTGGAAGCAACATTGGTCATATTGGAGGAATCCACACTATAATTTTGTGCGGTTTTTCTTCACTACAGTGGTTTCCCTACTGTTTGGGACCATATTTCGGGACCTTGGAAAAAAGAGGTTGAAATATCTCTTGCAAAACTGGAAGCCACCTCAATTTCACATTTTGTTTTATCTATTATTGATTAATTTATTGCCCAGTACATGTTTGATGTCAACAGAGCCACTTAGTGTAATGACTTTATCCAAATTGAAGTCAAAATTTTCCCAAACTATATATTACTGAGGCTATAAGGTGAGGTCAAATAATTTGTTGGTCAGTCAATTGTAGCTTATTGTGGCTTAAATATGACTTAGGAAGCACTGCTGGTTGATACCTTCCTTCCAAGAGGAAGTTCAAAAGGAGGCTCCAAGCTTCTACTGCAAAAGAACAAGAATACCAAGGCTACCAAAAAAGATGAACCTAGAAGGGAATATTACCTGATCTCTGCTCTATCTGGATCTATCACTGATAGTGCTAACTCTTGGATAGTAAATGGTGGTGCCTCTAGACATATGAAAGGTCATCGTGAAGCACTCACTAGCTACAGAAAGAAGAAGTTCACTACTCAAGTGGAACTTGGAGATGACTCCACTTACAAGATTGAAGGAGTTGGCTCAACCTCACTTCAACTTGATTCAGGTACGGTTTTGCATATTGACGATGTTTTATATGTTCCTGGTTTGAGGAAAAACCTCCTCTCCATTGATGGCTTAGAAGACAAGGGCTACAAATTCTTGTTTATGTACCAGAAGGTCCTACTATGGGTAAAGAATGAGAAGCTAAGCTCCGCTGTAGCGATTGGGGTTCGAGAGGGAGGTCTTTATAAGGCTTATAAAAATTCCACACAAGCCTTAGTTCATCACACAGTTGATCCATGTGAGCTATGGCACTGAAGGTTTGGACAAATTCACTATACAGCTCTTCCAAGCCTTCAAAATATGGTTACAGGTATGCTAGAGATTTCTCCTAAACATGATGGTATTTGCAAGGGTTGTGATCTAGGTAAGAACACTAAGAAACCCTTCTCTAGAAGCAAGAATAGATCTAAAGAACTGTTGGATTTGATTCACTCTGACATTTGTGGACCTATGTCTTCACCCTCCTTGAGTGGGTGCTTGTAGTATGTTTTATTCATTGATGATCATTCTCGAAAATCTTGGATTTACCTTTTCAAAGCCAAGAGTGAAACGTTTGAAAAGTTCAAAGAGTTCAAATATTTGATTAAAAATCAAATAGGCCGACACATCCGTATCCTAAGGTCATATAATGGAGGTGAATATGAGTCTAATGAATCAGGAGAGAGCTAACAGTGCCTTACAACCCTCAACAAAATGGGGTTGCAGAAAGGAAGAACAAAATGATTTGTGAAGCTGCTAAAGGTATGATTACTGACCTTGATCTTCCTTGCTAAGCTGCATGTACTGTTGTGTACACCCAAAACAGAGGCCCTCATGCCATCTTGGGGGAAAAGACTCCAAAAGTAGTCTTCACCAGCAAGAAACCTGTAGTTGACCACATGAATATTTTTGGCACTCCGGTGTACATTCATGTACCAAAAGAAAAGAGAGCTAAGATAGAGCATTCTGGGAAGAACGACATATTTGTTGGTTACAGCGAAAGCTCAAAATCCTACCGCATCTTATGTCCCTAGACAAAGGTACATTGAAGTCAGTAGAGATGTGATATTCCATGAGGAAGTTGTGTTTCGTCAAACATAAGAGCTTTCAAAGGAAGATGAAGAACCTCCTTCTGAGATCCCAGATTTTGAAGTTCAGAGGGAGGAAGAAGAATTTGAGAATCAAATTCAAAATGTACTCGAGGAACCTGAAAGTCCACCAGAATAACTACTTGAAGTCTCTCCTTCCAAAAGGAGACATGCCTGGTCCCGAGAAATGGTACAAGAAGCTAAGAAGCATAAAGCTCCTCCCGGGACTTTCAGAGAAAGCATAAGGCCACATAAGTACTCAGGTCTTATGAGCCAGCTCATCAATGCTGAACCTTCCACATACAACGAAGCAACAAGTCAACAGGTATGGATTGATTCTATGATGGAAGAGTATGGTTCAACCATGAAAAATGATGTGTGGGAAGTTGTTCACAAACCCACAAGAAAGTCAATGGTAACATCAAGATGGCTCTACAAAATCAAGCACGCTGTTGATGGCAGCATTAAGAAGTACAAGGCCAGATTTGTAGCTCGGGGATTTACCCAAAAAGAGGGCATAGACTATGATGAGACTTTTGCTCCTGTCGCCAGGTATACTACTATCAAAACTATCATATCTCTTGATGCAGTGCTTGGATGGAAGTTACATCAGATGGATGTAAAAACAACCTTCCTCAATGATAAGATTGATGAGGAAGTCTACATTGAACAACTTGAAGGCTTTGTGACTCATGTGGATAAGTCCCATGTGTGTAAACTAAAGAAAGCTCAAACAGGCTCCGAGAGTCTGGTATCCGAGGATGGATGGATACCTTCACAGCTTGAGGTTTTCCAAAAGTACTGCTGACTCCAAGCTATACTTTAAGGTTGTTCATAATCATATCTTGTTCCTTGTACTATATGTGGATGACTTGTTCCTTATAGGTGAGGAACAACTGATAGCACAGTGTAAGAGGGAGCTCACCTCTGAATTTGAAATGAAGGATCTTGGTCTGATGCATTATTTTCTTGGCCTAGAGGTCTAGCAAAATCCAAGGGAGATCTTCCTAACACTAGGGAAGTCTATAGTGGACATCTTGCAAATATTTTAGATGCAGGGCAGAAAATCCATGAACGTTCCCATGACGAACAACTTGAAGAAGTTGCGAGACTCAACCACCAGTTCACAAGACGTGGAATCTACCTTGTGTCGACAGCTCATTGGATCTCTGATGTATCTTGTACACATGTGACCAGATATCTGTTACACAGTGAATGCTTTGAGTCAGTTCATTTTCGATCCAAAGGACATACACTGGCTAGCAGCCAAACATGTACTCATATATGTTCAAGGTGCCATCACTTATGGGCTCAAGTATACTTCCAGCAGTGGAGTAATGTTACCTGGATATGCCGACTCAGATTGGGCTAGTATTGTAGTATACTGGAAAAGTACTTTAGGTTACTGCTTCAGTATGGGGTTTCCAAAGGTAACATCTCTTGGTCTAGCAGGAAACAATGTTCCATAGTGTAGAGTACCGCTGAAGCTGAGTATATTGCTGCAAGTGATGCCTGCAAGGAAGCTGTTTGGATTAGGAAATTACTATCTGTTTGATGGAAAGATTGAATCAATGATTATTCATTTTGCGATAATCTAAGTTGCATTAAGCTTTCAAAGAATCCAGTGCTTCACGATAAATCGAAACACATTTAAATGACGTATAATTTCATCAAAGACCTAGTACAGAGAGGCACTCTGAAGTTGCAGTACATCCGTATAGATGATCAGATTGCAGATATCTTGACCAAGCCTTTGATAACAAACAAGTTCGTGTACTTCTGTGACAAGATTGGCATGGCAGAGAATACCTCTCTCGCTAAGAGGGACTGTTGATTTTTTCCTAAGCATCATCGAGAGCCATTCTCTTAGAGAATCGAGACATCTGGTCGAGTACCAAGATGTGGAACCAGTCTAGCACTAGGGGAACTCAGCCTTGAGCTGAGCAACCATTCTGTGAATGGATACATCTAGTCGAGTACCAAGATGTGGAACTAGTCCAACATTGGTGGAACTTAGCCTTGAGCTAAGTAGTCATTCTTTGAATGGCTACATCTGGTAGAGTACCAGGATGTGGAACCAGTCCAGCACTGGGGGAGCTCAACCTTGAGTTGAGTAGCCATTCTTTGAATGGAAACATCTGGCAAGTACTAGGATGTGGAACTAGTCTAGGACTGGGGTACTCATCCTAGGGCTGAGGGCCATTCTCTAGGAGAATGGAGGCGCTTGGTCAGTTACCAAGTATTTGACCTTGAGTCAAATGATGCAGCCTAGGGTTGTAGCACCTGGTCAGTTACCAGGACATCACTATAAGTCCTAGACCGGGTCTAGGCATGTGAGGCACTCCTACCATCGATCTGTGGGCTGTTTGACCTTCTCCAATGATTAGCTACCCTTGGTTAAGACACCTAGTACCCGATCTTGGTGGCACAAGGAGTTTGAGACAAAAGCATTAGTAGTTCTGACCGCAGGGCACTTGAAGAAGGCTAAAAGATAAAAGTAAAAAATACATAAGGACCCTTGGACCACTAAGAAGTAAAAGTGAAAATAAAAAAAGACCTTTAGTACCACTAAAGGTAAAAGTAAAAAAGAAAAAGAATAAAATACTATTATTTTATTCTTTTGTGTTTGGCCCACATCCAAGGAACTCAAAGCCTATAAAAGAAGATCAAGTTCATTTCATTTACATACACTTCATCATCAAGCTTGATTGCTCCCTTGAAGGCTGAGGATTTCGTTGGTCTACTACAGTTGTTGGTGATCTTTGTTGTTGTGCCCTAGCATGGCGATTTTGGCTAGATAGGGCATCACTTCCTCTTGCACACATACCCTAATCAACTAGGGTATCCTTCCTTACTATTCATGGTCAGCCATGAGCAGAAGTAGGGCATCTTCCAGGCAACCCTAAACTGCCCACGAGTTCAGGGCAGCACCCTAATTCCTCACAGGCAGACATCTCTTCACTCGGGCAGAGTGATCCCAGTCACGGGAATTCTGTTTACTACACAAGGAGGCTAAATCTAACAACAACAACCTCATCTTGATCTCGGAAGGTGATACAGGAAACTACATAACCCTCAGGCAGGCTTCGGGCAACAGGACAGGTTCACAAGCAGCCTGTCTATAACCTCGGGCAGCCAGCAACCATCTTCGGGCAACCTTAACAGACCTCGGTCCGGGCTGCTACAGGCTGCGAGCAACCTTCACCTCACTCAGGCAACAGACAGTGGATTCAGGCAGCAGACAATGGATCTGGGAAGACCTCAAACTGTATGTTGCATTCACAGGTAGTAGAAAAAACACCTCAGAGCAGCAGAGTAGTAGATCCGAGCAGCAGAAATTTGATCTCAGAAGGTGATACAGGAAACTACATAACCCTCAGGCAGGCTTCGGGCAACAGGACAAGTTCACAAGCAGCTTGTCTATAACCTCAAGCAGCTAGCAACCATATTTGGGAAGCCTTAACAGACCTCGGTCCGGGCTGCTATAGGCTGCGAGCAGCCTTCACCTCACTTGGGCAACAGACAGTGGATATGGGCAGCAGACAATGGATCTAGGCAGACCTCAGACTGTATGTTGCATTCATAGGCAGTAGAAAAAACACTTCCGAGCAGCAGAGTAGTAGATCCGAGCAGCATAAATTTGATCTAGGCAACTGAACAAAATATTTGGGCAGCAAGAAGCTTCATCTGAGCAGCCTGGGCAGTCTACAGGAAATTTTGGGCTGCCCTTTGTTGACTTCGGGCAGCAAAAACAAATCTGGGTAGTTAGCCCTAGATCTATGTTTTTGGTGAAAATTGTCCTTGAGACATTATTGATCAAAGTTGGCTAGGGTTTGACAAGTTGTTTAGCCTATTAGGATTTGACAAATTATTGAAGAACATTCATCTTAGAATTTTGAGATTGAAAAACTCAGTCGTCTCATTCAAGGGATGAATTACTAATGCTTTTGGGGTTTTTGTCCTTTAAAGGTTTCCTCGTGAAAACATCTTGTGTTCATGTGTGTTCGTGTTTTGATTTATCTACTGCACTTGTCTTATTGTTATCTTAAAGTCTGCAAAAATTAAAGAATACATGCTAATGCTAAAATTCAACAACATACAATTTGTACCAATGTTATGACGTATGTTCTTTAGTTAACT
>LPNX010002049.1:56098-116546 GCA_001517045.1 Pseudotsuga menziesii | reverse complement strand
GTTATATACTTGCTGAACATTGTGCATCTCTCTTTCAACCCCAGTACGTTGATGGCCTCTTAAACCCTAGCCATAGGACACTTTCCTTTACAACAGATAAGTAATCTTGTCTATTTTACACCTGCAATCATTTTACTGTTAATGAATATGATGAACATGTTGAATGCTTGTACGAATGCATGTTGCTTCCATTGTGTATAAATAATTGTATCTGTGTATGTTCTACTTCAATGCATTTTGTTTCAACATTTTATGAATGCACATGTTCATGGGGCTGGTAGCCCGGATGGTTAAGGCCATGGTAGCATCCTCTTCGCCGGTTGGAGGGTCAAGGATGTTACAATTCATATTTATCGTCAGAAACCCTCATGGGGAAGAAAACCCAATAAAAATTCCTCTATATTGATGTATCAAAAGTAAAAAGATGAGACCCCAAACAAGTGCTCCTTCTCCTAGCATATCTCTCTCTCTCTCTCTCTCTCTCTCTCTCTCTCTCTCTCTCTCTCCTACGCGCTATACATAAGTCAATGTGTGTTCTAATGAGGAGCACAAATCCTCTATTTATACTCATTGTGTCACTTAACTTTTACCCTAACAAGTAGGCCCCACTAAACTTACTGGGCCGACTTCACCTAGGAAAAGATTAAACAATATTATATTATATTCAAGTGGGTACTATTGAACCGAATTATAATGGAGGTTATACGTCATGAATCGATGATGATAAAATACAATTGTAACATCGCGACAAAGGAATAATACTTCTCCCTTGGGTTAAATCATCAAAATACATTTAGAATATTCTTCGAAGTTACAATATTTCAACATCCTCTTCATTGACCACCAATTTATTTATTACTTCGTCTCCCACTCTTTTTTACTCATGGAATTGAATTTTCTTTTCTCTTTCCTCAAGGTTTCTCCTCAAATCCTTCAAGGAATTATTTTCTGACTCGACCACCCTTAAGCTAGTATCTCCATTACCAAGTTCCTCTCATCTTCGACTATGGAAAAGTCACGACTACATGGTATTTTTTTCCTTTCTCCAATATTCTATCCACCTGGAATATTTATTTCCATCCTTTTGGATGACCTTCCCTTGATATTGACTAGATACATCCACCAATCCATTCTCTCACTCCAATCCGCATGACTGTATTGTGATCACTGACTCCTTCAACCACTACGTGGTCATTTGTCTCCGCTTCCGACTTTTCCTAGACCTCTTAGCAGTCTTATATTTGCTACATGTGTGTATTGAGGAAAATACATGTGTGTGAGGCTCAAGAGAGGTTTATTAATGAAAATTATATGAACACAAAAGTAATTCACTACTAGTGTGCATAGTGATGACGTAAATAGTGTTAACACGTAAACTAATGCCCACAAATTGAAAGATCCCCAGAAGGGTATAATTGAGGGAAAATAGTAGAAGTGTATTGGTAGGGATAGGTTCTGTCAATGAAAATATTCATTTTCCCAAGTAGCTTCTTCATTAGGTAAGTTTTTCTACTTGATAAGGTATTCATTGACACATCTAGAAGAGAGTGTTCTGGTTTTAATATCTAATATGCATTCGTGTTCTAGAAACAATTTTCCTTCAACATCTAGCATAGGTAATTCTATTTTTATATGAGTAGTTAGATCCAATTTAATTTTTAAGTAGGACACATGGAAAGCGTCTTGTATTTTTCCTTTATTAGGTATGTCCAGAGCATAATCCACTTATCCTACTCACTTCCTTACTTGATATAGTCCATAAAACCTTGGCACAAGTTTATGATTTTTGGATTTTTTAAGTGAAGGTTATTTGTATGGCTGGAGTGGAACAAACATGCAATCACCTACTTCAAATTCTTGATTAATTATTTTGGTGTTGGTTTCTTGGTTTGTGTGGTTTCTTTCTTGTTCAAGATGACTCTTGAAAGTACTGATCACCTCATTGAATGTCACTAGATAGTCTTTCATTGCTGTAAATTTGAGACTATTGATAACATATTCCTTCGACATAGGAGGAGGAACCCATATAAGGCTTCAAAAGGGGAAATTTTTGTCTTTGTATGATACTTACTATTATACAACCATTTTGCAAGGTGGAGCCAATGTACCGATTGATTTTGACAGCCATTTATGAAATTCCTAAGGTATCGTTCAAGGAATTTATTTACAACTTTAGTATGCCCATGTTTCTGGGGATGGTAAGAGGTTCTCATAGTTAATGAAGTCCCTTCCTGGTGGAACAGTTCCTTCCAAAAATTGTTGGTGAGTTTGGGGTGCTTGTAACTAACTATAACTTTGGGAAACCCATGGAGCTTATATATATTTTTGAGATAGCTATCTGCGAGTTGGATAGGATTTTATTTTGATGAAATACTAATGAAGTGATTTTATTTTTTTAATCAGTCAACGACTACGAATATACTATCCTTTCCTTTTTACATAGGAAGACCTATGATAAAATCCATGGATATCTCTAACCATTTCTACGATGGGATATGTAGGGGTTGGAGAAGTCCACGAGGAACTACTATTTCAAACTTCTACCTTTGACAAGTATCACATTTGTCCACATATTTCTGGATATCAGTCTTCATTATTTTCCAAAAGAAGGACCGAAAAATATTATGGTATGATTTAAACAATCCAACATGGTCTTCTATCGGAGAATCATGGTTCTATCTTAAGACGTTAATTTTGAATTTTGATAAAGTGGAAAAATATATCCTTTGTTTATACCATAATATGTCTTTCTCCCATGAGTATTTGGAGTTTGCTACCTTGTTTCTTTCAACTTTTTCAATTAGTTTCCTTGTATTTGGGTCCTTCAGATGCTCAGTTTGGACTTTTGAACCCATTGAGGAATAACTAAGGAAATGGAACATATTGAGGCATCACTTTCATCCTTCCTTAAGCAATCTATAAAAAAAGTTTCTTACCCTTTTTATACTAAATGTCAAAATTGAAAACATGGATTTTGCTCACCCATTAATGTTGTTCTAGAAACAGATTTTTCTAGGTTAGGAAATATATAAGGCTATTGTGGTATGTTTTAATAATAACCCCCCCCCCTCCCCAACAAATATTCCTTCCACTTAACCAGGGAATGCATTAATGCCAATAGCTCTTTGTCATAAGTTGAGTTTGTTTTTTCACTTGGTTTTAAATTCTGACTTTCGAAGGCAATGTGATGTTTATATTTCATGAGCACGGCTCCTACATGTGTCCCTCAAGCATCACATTCAAGGATATATTTTTTTAGAAATATAGGGATGCTAATACTGAAGTAGAGGTAAATAGAGTTTTCAACTTTTGAAAACAAGTTTCGACATCCTTATCCCATTTAAAAGAATCATTTTTAATAGTGATGTTAAGGGAACCGCAATCTGTGCATAGTTGCAAATAAATATTCTGTAATAACCCGTGAGACCAAGAAATCCCATTAATGATGTAATTGATTTGGGAGAAGGTCATTCAGTAATTTCCACAATGTTTTTGGGATCGATTCCATCGGTTGAAACAATATGCCCCAAAACTTCTATTTCATTTTTCCCAAAATTACATTTTTCTTTGTCAAAGTAATTTTTTTCTTCTGGAAGCTTCAATACTGTCTATACGTGCTCGAGATGTGATTTCTATTTTTTCCTATAAATAAGGATATCGTCAAAGAAGACTAGAAAGAACTTCATTAGGTATGGATGAAACAAGTCATTCTTTATTGCTTGAAACGTTTCCAGAGCATTAGATAATCCGATTGAGATGAATGAAAATTTTGGGGACCTCTTCTTCTAAAATTCATATTTTGTAATACCATGATTTTAGGTCTAATTTAGAAAAATACTTTACACCATGGAGCTCATCCAACAATTCGTCGATAAAGGGAATGAGGAATTTATCTTTTATGGTGACTTTGTTTAATGCTCGGTAATCGATGCAATGTCTATACTGTGCATCCTTCTTTATCAAAAGTATGACTAGCATGGATAAGGGACTCTTACTACGTGTGATTATGCCAATGTCTAATGATTATTGCACCAAAAGTTCAATCTCTGTGTTTTTTATTTGATATTGACTATATGAATTTTTTTCGAATTGGACTTGAGCCTATAATTAAATTTATGATGTTGTCTCTAGAACGAATGGGGGAGGCCATGAAGAGTATTTTGAAAAATACACTATGTTCCCCCAGAATTTGTTGTAATAACCTTGGATCAACATTTTGATTTTCACCAACTGTCCATTCCATAACATAGCAATGTAAAAGGAATGCTTGAGCTCCCATTTTTTATCATTTTCTCCATCTTGTTTGATGAGACAATTTGGGGAGGGGGGTAGTTGATACGATAAATATTGTACTTCCTCCCATTTTCATAAAATCTTATCAAATTTTCTTATAAGCTTAATTCTATTGTCCACAACGTTTCCATCCATTGGGGACCTAAAACAATGCCAACCCTTCTAATTGCCATAACATAAATTGACAATCTTAACTTGTATTCTTTCATGTCTAGCTCAACTTTATGGTATTTTCCATTGCACGAGGTGGTTTTGTTCCATAGTATTTATATTTGAAATTTGGAGGTAGGGTATATGAATATGTTAAATCATTTTTCTACCCTGGATTCTATGAATTTATGTATACTCCCACTATCAACAAAAACAGTCACTCAGCGTTCTTGATATAGCCAAAGATTTTGAGTGTTTGGGGTTGAGATATTCTCATCATTACAACTACTAAGAGTGTTAGGGTGAAAATATATTCCTCTATGTTGGATTTGTTGCGATATCATTCTATGTTAGAAGAAGATATGTCACCAACTTCTTCATTATTATTGTCATCATTATCATTTTTGGTCACAAGAAGAAACTCTTGCTTTTACACTTATGTCTCAGATGCCAATTTGGGGCATTACAGTTACATCCTAGATTTTCTTCCTTTCTCCAATTTTTTCTTAGGTGGGGTGGGATATAAACCTATTAACATTGTGACTTTTTTGTTCTTCAATTACTTTTTTTGTTTGACGATCTTGTTCCACATCTTTTACATCTAATATTTTTATCTCGTTTTGAATACTCTATTTGAGCCAATCAATGGTAATTTGCAAGATTCATTCTTTAGTTTTGTCTTAGACACGATTTTCTAGGAGAAATAGATTGCTAAAATATTCTTCCATGATTCCTTCTTGTTTTCAATGAGTGAGCTTTCTTTATATTTCGGCTTCTTCTATATATTGAAGTCGTTTAAATAATTTTTTCTTCAAGGTATCCCAGTCTCTCACCAATATTCCTGATCCGGATTTATGTGGGAGTGAAATGAAATAACAGTTATATACTCATAAACAAAGATGTCTTGCAAAGATAATAGAGATATAGTAAACACATATTCTATTAAATGGTGGAAATAGACCAGATTGTAATACAATAGCTAGAATGGTGGTCCCTATCTCTGAGAAGAGATTTGATTCCTACACTCATCCGTGCAAATCTGAATACAAAATGAGGCCAAATGGGTCCTATTTATGATAAGGATGAGGGAGAGAACCCCAAAAGTGAAAAACATAACCCTAGAATATGAACCATCATAAAGTTTGTGGCCCCAAGGTGGTAAGTTGAACAGTCAACCATTAGAGGAGTTTTGGGGTCTAAAATGGGCCTCCTAAGGAAAATAATCAAATAATAGTTAAAATAATAAAATAATATTGATTAATTTTGGAGGAAGAAAGAAAAAAACTACCTTTTGTGTTCGTATTTTCGACATATCTCCCTGTGTTTTTACTCAAATTTCGATCGAGAGAGCTCATTGGATGCGAAATTTGATTCCGCATCCAACGAGTACCCACACTACATACTTTTGATGGACCTCGCTACCCCAAAAACAAGAAATACCTGAACAAATCTGATGATGATGTCATCATCACATTTTTTAAGGTATTTCTTGTTTTTGGGGTATCGAGGTTCGTCAAAAGTATGCAGTGTGGGTACTCGTTGGATGCGGAATCAAATTCCGCATCGAATGAGCTCTCCCGATCGAAATTTGAGTAAAAACACAATGAGATATGTCGAAAATACGAACAAAAAAAGTAGTTTTTTTTAATGACAAATATGTCAATTCAACCATTATGTTTGACTTATTTTATTGAAATTCTATTGGTTCTTGAATTCCAACTCACAAAAACTTATTTTGGCACGTTTTCTTATAAGGCCCATTTTAGACCCCAAATTTCCTCTAATGTTCCCGCGGTCATAACTTTTGCATACGATCTCCAATTTGGGGGCTCAATATCTCATTGGAAATATCTATCCGATATTTAAAAATTTCAACTATGACCAAATGCATACCAATGGAAACCATTTGGAATTTTGGGACCCAAAAAACTGCATAAAAATAGCTAGGAAACTGCCACAATGGACAATTGTTTTGAGCTAGTGGAATAGGTGGGTGTCCACCGGTTTCCATATGGATCAATCCTCCCTCCTTAGGCAGTAATGGTATCCATTACATTGAATCCCATATCATATCTCAAATTGTGTGTTCATTTGATCTCCTGGTTCGACATTTGCTGAAGTGAAGATGATGCTTTTCTTTGGCATCTCGAGATGGCTGTAATTGTTGTGTGGATGATTTGTTTTTGGAGGAGCAAATTGAATGCGTGGCCTTGCATTGTAGAGGAACTTGGATGGATGAGGAAATAATGAATATATTTTCTTCTTGTCTGATGAGCATAGATACCTTGTGCTGAGGGTGTGGGGGTAATTTGATGTTCTTATGCAGACACAATTGTGAAGAGGAATAATTTTCTGATGTGGGAGCTTATCTTCCTACCTTATGAGGCTATGTTAGGTGCAATTGTATTTGGTATCCGATAGATTTTTCCTCCCAAAGTAACAATGACACTACGAGGCCATGACTCATATACAACATGACACTTCCACATGTCTGGTTATCCTAAAAGAACATCACAGAATTCAAGTGGGGTCACATCACACAGTACCTTGTCTTTGATAGGCTTGATGCCATATGGTAGGAGGCATTGTTGATTAATGTGAATACCTCGTCCTTGTCTTAGACAACTGATTTTGTAGGGTTGTTGGTGTCGTGTTATCGGAAGCTTCCAATATCTTGATGACTTATGTTGAGATCGGGTTCTTTTGGTTGCCATTGTCAACAACAAAATGTAGCTTGATTCCATTCACCCACATTTGTGAGTGGAAGAGGCTCTCCTCTACCTCTGACTCTTCAGTCTCCTCTAGTTGAATCTGTGTGGTAGAAACTGTAGCAGTGGGGTCTGCATCAATGATCTGCTTCTCATTGTCTGCAGTTGTGGCATTAGGTTTGGAATAGAATCAGGATCTGATTTCGAAGATTTGATCTCGGCCACCAATGAATGCTTTGAGCGACATTCATCAGTGTTGTGCCAAGGTATTTTATGAAATTTGCACCACTTCTCAGTGTCCCTATTTGTCTTTCCATCCCCCTTCTGTTTTTGTGGTGGGGACTAGTTGTCCTTTCCATTTCCCATGTTCTATGGGCCAGGGTTTCCCTTGTGGTTCTTCTGCGGTGGATTCGCAAGTCTGAAGTATCACTTGTTCTTTTGTCAAAATTTCTCCCCAATTTTGACAGCATACCGATAGGTAGATCTAAGTGAAGAGATTTCAAGAAAGTCCATCTCAGTTCAGATGTACCAATGTAGGCCACTGCAATATTTTAGAATTGGGTGCCTCTCAGAGTCCTTGACACCTATCTTTGTGCATAAGGTATGAAATTTGTTGGTGTACTCCGACACTGTCTGGTCTCTCTCTTGATGCAGAATGGTCCATTTGGTGTACTAGTCATCATAGTTTCCCATAGGGTAGTACTATTCCTTGAAGGCATCTACAAAAGAGGCCCAAGTGGGATTTGTCTCAAACATTCTATACTCATTTGGTGATTTTCTCCCAATAAGTACCCCACCAATTTTGGACATGGGGGAGTGCCTTAAGGGGAGAAAAGGTGATCTTTTCCCTATCGAAGAAATTGTGGACAAAGAAATACCCTTCTAGAACATTCAACCAATTATCTAGGGCATCTGCGTCGATCTAACCTTCAAATAAAGGAATATCAAAGTTAACTTGTACCTTGAAGGGAGCTACATCCCTGAACCGGCTGCTTGTTGAGGATGCACTTGCTACTGTCAGCATTCATAGAAGGATTTGGGTGAAAGTATCCATCCTCTCGTTCCTGTGTCACGCGAGGGATTCCTCGAGCAACAATTTGATAGGATCTCCTACTTCGTCATCTCTCTTTTCTTTTTCCATGGGAGGTCGTTTGAGATGGAGAGAGTGATCAAGTGAAACTATTTTGATACCAAACTCTCTATACCCAGACCTCGTCGGGGACATGCACCGAGAAACAATCAAAGAGAAGATTGCTCTGATACCATTGGACCATATTTATGTGGGAGCGAAATGAAATCACAGAGATATCATCATAAACAAAGAATTTTTACAAAGATAATAGAGATACAGTAAACACATATTCTATTAAATGGTGGAAATAGAACATAATGTAATACAATAACTAGAATGGTGGTTGCTACCTCTGAGAAGAGATGTGACTGCTACACTTATTTGTGCAAAGATGAATACAAAATGAGGCCAAAGGGGCCTATTTATAATAAGGATGAGGGAGAGAACCCCCAAAGTCCAAAACTTAACCCTAGAATATGAACTGTCATAAATATTGCGGTTCCAAGGTGGTAAGTTGAATAATCAATTTCTCGGGATCATAACTTTTGCATACGATCTCCAATTTAGGCGCTGAATAGCTCATTGGAAATATCTATCCAAGATTTAAAAATTTTGACTATTGCCAAATGCATGCTAAAAGCAACCTTTCGGCCACCCCAATTTCCAAAAAATGTCATTTAGGGCATCAAAACAGCTCCGTAAGTTTGGGACCCAAAAAACCATAGAAATTTAACTAGGAATTGCCATAATGGACAATTCTTTTGAGCCATTTGAATAGGTGGGTAGCCACCAGTTTCCATCTCGATGAATTCGTCCTTTCATTAATGAGTCCCACCAGAAGAACCTATCACAAGTGGATTTATCCATATACATTGCTACAATATTTAGTTTGTAATCATTGCCATATATACTGTATACATTTCAAAATATTTTTTGATTTTTTTTTATCCATCGAATCCTGTCTCAATTATTTTTTTCCATCAAATATTGGTAAATCGATCTTTACTTTGTGGAAAACGTTATGGGTTGCGCCGTATGTGAGATATTCAATCCTATAACTTGATCTTTTAGTGATTGAATTGCGATCTTTACATCTTGGATGCCCTTCTATTTTTGCTCAAAATTTTCCCAGACTTGTGAACTAAGTCATCTTTTGAATTTATCATCGCATCCTCATTCTATGGATGTTTTTCTCTATATTTATTTTATTCATATTTTTGAGCTTGGGATTTGTGAAAGTTCAACCTTATAATATATATTCTTAGATAGATTTGTCAATCTAAAAATACGATTGATCCTTCACTATATAATTTAGTTATTTTGTATTTATCATAAAACTTGTTTTTATTAACAGAATGGTTTTTTTATAAAAAACAAGATAGGTGTGGTTTCATAATACAATGGGTTAGTTTTTTTCTCTTTTTCTTCTTCTCCTCCTTCATTTTACCATTTTTATTCTATCACTTGTTTATAAAACCACGTGTAGTTTTTATAAACCTTGTGTTTTTCTTTCTCCTCTTTTTCTGCTTCTTCTTGTTATTTTTATTGTGGTTACCATTTTCCTCCCGAAATCCATATTTATTATAAAAAGATACTATTGTAATAAATTTGAAAAGAAATCAAGAATAATATATAGTCAATAGCATTTAATTCCTACCATAAAAATAAAATAAAAAAACATGTAGACTAGGCTAGAATAGACAAGAAACCTTGCAATAACCTTACAATATTGTCTACGTTCTTTTAGGATCCATTAGATACTTGTTTAAACAATCAACGTAGATTATTTCTCAATTTTATTAGGTTTATAGTAAAATATTGATTCTGGATCTATTATGATTAGCCACTTACACATTTGAAAATTGTGTTTTCATTTCTTCAAACCACTCGCAAATCAACATAGAAATGTAAGCCATAAATTAAACTAATTAAACAAATGTCTGAATAGTATTTTAATGATGATTTTGATCATAGAAACCACTATCAAACAAATCATAAATTTAACCCAACAATAAGGATGAAAAGTAGCTGCAACTAGGGGCTAAATTTAAGAAGCAACCCTTGAAAACATTAATGTTATTTTTCTTTCTAAAACCAGAAAGAAAAAAATCCTTAAAATTACTCTAAGATTATATATAAACATGCAAAATAGTCCCTATATAGGGCAAGACATAGATAGATGATTGAATCCATATTGAAGAGGAAATTTAAATGTAATATTTTTAGGGCTTTGTAGGATAATAATAATGCTTAAGTTAGATTAATTGTAGAATACAAAAAAAGGATTTTAGGTGGATAAAAATGAATGGACTAGTTCCGAGGGTTTAAAGGAGGGGTACAGGGTCAATCAATGATAATCATATGAATTAAGATAATATCACTATTAGCTATGTTTGAGTTCAAAGTTCTATCAAATTCAAGACAGATAGAATTCACTCAAGCATATATAAGAGAATAACCAAAATGGATTCATCAATTCCCTTTGGTTATAATATACTTCAATAATGAAATACTATAGAATACAATTAAGATTAAGGATCATACACAATATTCATCTACATGCAAACAACTTAAAATTTCTAAGTAATATGATTAGTTGCAAATTATCTTAAATAAGAAGCAATTATTGATCTAAGGGTAAACCCAAGCATTAGAAAAGCATCCATATCATAGCATTAACCTCAACTACGAATGAGATTTCACCACAAAATATAAAGAGTTACTTGGACTTATACACATGTTTCTAATATGTTTAATAAAGGGGGATACTCTCTTCATATATGAAGAGAGAATGACAACCTCCTTAGTAAAAAATAATAAATTCCCTCTCTTGACATGGCCAATAAATAAACTTTTAGGTTAATAGAAAAAAAGTAAGTACATTCTACAGAGAAGGGGGCACAAACAATGATAAGTAAAAATATCCATGAATAATACAAAACAACTCCAAGAAGAGGAGAAATTAACAAGATCTAATCAAATAATTGAAGAGTTGTCAAACTCCCTTGGATTTTGACCCTCACATTTATTTGAAGTGCAATA
Organism: Pseudotsuga menziesii; assembly: GCA_001517045.1. Classification (NCBI taxonomy): domain Eukaryota; kingdom Viridiplantae; phylum Streptophyta; class Pinopsida; order Pinales; family Pinaceae; genus Pseudotsuga; species Pseudotsuga menziesii. The sequence goes on along the minus strand of LPNX010002049.1, from coordinate 105,281 downwards.
ACCTCAAGACAAAGAAAGTGAAAATATTCCAAATCATCACCATTGTCCATCCATCAACCACAAAGATAAAAAAATAGGTAATTATCTATTAGAAGAGGTTGACTGTATGAATCAAGAGTCCTGAAAGGTGGAATTGTTGATTTTTCCTAAGTAGCATCCAAAGCCAATTTCTTAGATCTTAGAGGCACCTGGTCACTTACTAGGAATATGAACCAGTATAGGACTTGGGGACTCATCCTAGGGGTGAGGGCCATTCTACATGAGAGTGGAGGATCTTGGTTAGTTACAAAGTATTTGAGATTGATTCAATTGATACAACCTAGGTTTGATTCAATTAGTCAGTTACCACAACATCACTATAATCCCTAGATCAGGTCTGGGCATGTGAGGAACTCCTACCCTTTCTCCCTTATATCTCTTATCTTCTCCAGGGATTCGCTACCCTTGGTTAAGACACCTAGTACGCAATATTGGTGGCACAAGGAGTTCAACATAAAATAATTAGTAACTGTCCCTATTTATGATGATATGCTTTGAGTAGGAATGAAGGACCCCTATGGCCACTTGTATTGACCACAGGACATTTGAAGAAGATGAAGAGGATAAATTCAAAAATACATAAGGAATATTGTACCACTAAGAAATTAAAATGAAAATACAAAAAAGTATTTAGTACCACTAAAGGTAAAGGTAAAAAATGTAAAAGATTAAAACCTATTATTATATTCCTATCTACAAGAACCACTTCAAGTGAGTAAAATTAAGTCTATAAAAGAAGATCACTTGCATTTAATTTCACACACTCATCATCAACACTTGGACTTCGCTCTTGAACACTTTTTTTTATGGAAAAGTGCATACTTCTAGTTCTTTTATCTTTCTTATGGCCTAGCATGGTGTCTTACTAGCTACGAGATCACCTCGTCCTCCTCATGACGAACATGTGCAATAAAAGAAGGTCATGAGCATCTCTTCTTCCATTATAGGTCAGCCCTAAACTAACCAAAAACCTCGGATTTCCTCCTCCACTTCACAGGAAGGTAGAATAGAACATGGGAAGCCTGATCCACTTCATGGGCTGGTAGAACAAAAATCAGGAATCCTTCTCCACTTCAAGGGAAACATATAAAAGTTCACGGGAAGCCTGGATTCGACCTGATAAAGCATGTTAATATTGACAAAAAGGTACAACAGACTTCAGGAAGCCTCATTCTTCTCACTAACATACCCAAAACAATATCAAGAAACAGTTCTTCATATCAGGCGCCCACAATAGAAACTCGAGAAACCTCAAACAGGGTGAGGCAAGCTGGGGAAAAATCTACAACAACCTACCAAACTCGAGTAGCACAAATATAAATTAGGAAATAGGTTATCAGATTATGGGTAGGGTTTTTTTCTCACTTCGTTCAGGCTCAGAATATCTGAGAAACCTTGATCGAATTTCAGGAATCTCCATAGAGATCAATGAAACCCTAAAAATTGATTCTGGGAAGCTTCACATCGATCCTCTCCATTGATGGCATAGAAGACAAGGGCTACAGGGTCCTCTTCATTAACAATAAGGTACTACTATGGAGAAAGAATGAAAAGCTAATCTCATCTTTACAAATTGGAGTTCGAGAGGGAGGCCTTTACAAATCTTCCAGAAAATCTACACAAGCTTTGGTTCACCACACCCTTGATCCATGTGATATGTGGCATCATATTTTTGGACACCTTTACTATACAGCTCCTCCAGGCCTTCAAAATATGGTTACAGGTATGCCACATATTTCCCCTATACATGATGTTATTTGCAATGGATGTGCTCTAGGTAAGAACACTAAGAAATCCTTCTCCAAAAGCAAGAAAAGATCTAAAGGAATATTGGATTTGATTCACTCTAACATTTGTGGGCCCATGTATTCACCCTCCTTGAGTGGTTTCTTGTATATGTTTTGTTCATATATCATCATTGTCATAATTCTTGGATTTACTTTCTCAAAGTGAATAATGAAACTTTTGACAAGTTCAAAGAATTCAAAACTATGATTGAAAATCAAACAGGCATACACATATGTATCCTAAGGTTAGATAACGAAGGTTAATATGAGTCTAATGAGTTTCATGAATTCTGCCAAGAAGTAGGAATCAAAAGGGAAATGACAGTTCCTTACAACCCTCAACAAAATGGGGTTATAGAAAGTAAGAATAGAACAATTTGTGAGGCTTCTAAAGCTATTATAATTGACCTTGATATTCCTTTATCCTTGTGGGATGAAGCTGCATGTACTGATGTGTACAATCAAAACAAATGCCCTCATTCTATATTGGGGGGAAATACTCTAGAATAAGTCTTCACTAGAAGAAACTTGCAGTTGACCACATGATGATTTTTGACACTCTTGTCTATATTCATGTACCAAAAGAAAATAGGGATAAGGTAGATCCTTTCGGAAAGAAGGGTATATTTCTTGGTTATAGTCATAGTTCAAAAGCTTACCCTATTTATGTATCTAGACAGACGTACATTGAATTTAGTAGAGACATGATATTCCATGAGGAATTTTTGTATAGGATACATTCCTGGTACTGAGAAGTGATACAAGAAGTTAAGAAGCATAAATCTCTTCCCAGTACTTTTAGAGAAAGCATAAGGCCACATAAGTACTCATCTCTTATGATCCATCTCATTAATGCTAAACCTTTCACATACAAAGAAGCAACAATTCAAGAGGTATGGATTGATTCTATGATTGAAGAGTACAGTTCAATCATAATGAATTAATGTGTGTGAATTTGTTCCCATACCGACAGGAAAGTAAGTCGGAACATGGAGATGGCTCCACAAATCAAGCATGTTTTTGATGGAGGCATTGACAAATAAAAATGTAGATTTGTAGCTCATGGATTTACCCAAAAATAGGGCATATACTATGATGAGAATGTTTCTTTTGTTTCCAGGTATACTACTATCAGAACCATCATATTTATTGTTGTTGTATTCAAATGGAAACTCCATCAAATGGATGTAAAAACTTCCTTCCTCAATGAAAAAATTGATGAGGAAGTATACATTGAAAAAATAGAAGGCTTTGTGAATCATGGGGATAATTACCATGTGTTTAAACTAAAGAAATCCTTATATGGTCTAAAACAGGCTTTGAGAGTCCGTGTCATTTCATTCCCAATCCAAAGAACATACACTGGGTAGCTTCCAAACATGTACTCATATATGTGCGATGTACCATCACTTATGGGCTCAGGTATACTTCCAATAGTGGAATAATGTTAGTCAGATATGCTGACTCAGATTCAGATGGAAGTGCAGTAGAAAAAAAAATAACATCAGGTGATTTCTTTGGTATGGGATCTACAATGATCTCTTGGTCCAGCACAAAAAAAGGTTTCATTGCGTAGACTACAACTAAAGCTAAGTATATGGTTGTGAGTGATTCTTGCAAGGAAACCATTTGGATTAGGAAAATACTATCTGATATGTTCACTGGAAATCTTGACTCACGGATTATTCATTTTGACAATTGGAGTTGTATAAATATTTCAAAAAGTCATGTGTTTCACGATAGATGGAAACACATTGAAATGAAGTGTCATTTCATCAGATACCTAGTACAGAGAGGCACTTTGAAACTGCATTAAATCCATAAAAATGAACAAATTGGAGATATCTTCACCAAACCTATGACAACAACAAAGTTTGTGTACTTTCATGACAAGCTTGACATGGCAGAGACTACCTCTCTCACTAAGAGAGAGTGTTGATTTTTCCTAAGAAGCATCAAGAACTATTATCTTAGAGAATGGAGGCACCTAATTAGTTATCAGGAAGATGAACAAGTCTAGGACTGGGTGACTCAATCTAGGGTTGAGGGCCATTCTCCAGGAGAATGGAGGCACTTGGTTAGTTACCAAGTATTTGACATTGATTCAATCGATTCATACTAGTAATTCTCCCTATTTATGATGATGTACTTTGAGTGGGAATGAAAGACCCCTATGACCACTTACATTCACCACAGGACACTTCAAGAAGTATAAGAGGATAAAGTAAAAAATACATAAGGACTCTTGTACTAGTAAGAATTGAAAGTGAGAATACAAAAAGTTATTTAGTACCACTAAACGTAAAGGTAAAAAATGCAAAATATTAAAACCTATTATTATATTCCTATATAAAAGGACCAATTCAAGTGAGTAAAAAGGATATAAAAGATCACTTGCATTTGATTTGACACTCTCATCACCAATGCTTGGAATTCTCTCTTGAAGACTTCAGTGGGTTGTAAAATTGCGTACTTCTTGTTCTTTTATCTTTATTATTCCCTAGAATGGTGTCTTACTATCTATGGCATCACCTCATCCTCCTAACGATGAAAAATAGCAACATAAGAAGGTCAAGGGAAACCCTTCTTCCATTATAGCTCATCCATAAACTGACTACACAAACCTCAGTATGTGTCCTCCACTTCATAGGTCAGAAGAACAGAACACGGGAAGCCCGATACACTTCACAAGAAGGAAGAACATAACTTGGGAAAATTGTTCTGACCACTTATAGATTTGATGAAATAATCCTAGGATGATGGGATTACATTTAAGGTGGTCATGACAAGATCCTTTTCTTCAATATTATCTCCATTGAACTTGATCTTGTCCTGGAGGTCGGTGATCCTCATGAAATACAAGGCAATACTCTTGGACTTCGTCATCTTCATATTCGACAATATATTATTTAATGTGAGAGTCACATTGATGCTACTGTGTTCAAATAACTTCTTTAAATTTTTCAACACCTTCTTTGTTTTCATCTCTTCTGATATCTGAGGAACCAAGTGGTCTCTAACCGATTCCACCACTATCCATGTTGCTTTGGCATCATTATTCCTCCAACGTGGTTTATCTTCTTCAGCTTATAGTTATGTGACCTTTGCATTTACAAACTATATTTGGTGATTTTATTCTAGTAGAAGAAGAACCCTAGACTTCCAGAGGATGAATTTGGAGGTTCATTCCATACAATGTTCAACCTTCATACCAGTCATCTTGATTGTAGATCTCAACCTGAAACAATAGCAGAGACTAGGTCAAAACTAAAGGTTGAAGTTTTGGAAAACTGTCTCCACAGATAAATGCGCCTTAGAGAGGTCAGCTAAGAAGAGGTAGAGTCAAGCCAAGAATGTGGAGGGAGTATGTAAAAAAAAACCCTAATTTCTGTTGCAGCTCCATAATTAGGTCAAAGTTTGAAAGTTCTCATAATTGAATTTTTCCTTCACCAAAAGATGCACCCTCCTTGGAGTGAAATTCTTAAGGCTCTTTTTCTGCCAAAATTTTGAGTGGATACCTTAAAATATGAAACTCTAGTTCCGACAGGTTTTCGATAGAGTTCCAAGAATCACTTCATCTAGCACCACTCTATTTCCATGTTATATTTTCATAATATTATAGCATTATATATTAATTTCATTTATCCATAGGATCATTAGAAGATAGACAGAAAAAAACAATAAAACGATTATTGTCATCCTAGGAAAACCAAGAAACATTCTTCTAGAGATAATAATTATGAGATCACTGTACAATGAAGAAAGGGAAAATAAGAAAGTATCTTTGAGATATAGAAACCCCAAAAACACTCTGCTCCTTCATTAGGTGTGGACTTCTCTCTTCCAGAAAACTGTGAACTTCACTTATGTAGCTGTCTGGAACAATGAGGAGGAGCACTTCGTATTTATACATATCTTCCATTAAGAATTTAACTACGGTCCAAATTCTCTTTGGGGATAAATATAATTTTTATTTTATCTTTTCTTTTGCTTGGTTTTCTCCCCAATGTATACAATGTTCTTCATAAGGTGTATATGATTGATTACAATAAGGTAAAATTCCATAGGAGGTACAATACTAGTATAATAAAAATAGATTTTGAAGTTGTGCAAATTCCAACAGTGTGGAGGTTGAATAAATCACTATATGGGCTAGAACAAGCTCCCCACGTTTGGTATGCCAAGATTGATGGATTCCTGTTATCACTAAGCTTCAGTAGGTTCAAGTCTAGTCCAAATGTCTACTTCAAATTTGATTCATTGTTCAATTATAATTATTTTTTTGTATGTGGATGAACTTCTAATCAAACGAAGTTCTGTGAAAGAAATTTCCCCCTTGAAGGATGCATTGAACCATGCTTTCTCCATGACATATTTGGGATGGTTGAGCCAACTTTTGGGGCTTGATATTTCTCAATAATATATTGGAATCAAAGTACATCATAACTACTAAAACAATTCAACATGCGGGATTTCAATCCAAGCAAGACTCCTTTCCTTTTAGGATTTAATCTTAAAGAAGTGCATTCCACTCCATTGGTAAACAACACACTATATAGGAAATTGGTTGGTTCTCTTATTTATTTGAATCATACTCAACCTGATATATATTATGCAATGAATGTGGAATCTGGAAAAATGAATTGGCCTCCTGAAATCCATTGTATGGTAGCAAAAATAATCTCACACTTTGTACAAGGAACAAGGACACATGGGATTCAAAATGTTGCAAAATCTGACCCAGAGTTAGTTTGTTTTACTGATTCAGATTGGGCAAGTAATAACACTGATACAAAATCAACTTATGGATATTTGTTTATTCTTGAAAATGGGATAATTAGTTGTTCAAGTAAAAAATAAAAGTGCCATTGCACTTTCATCCATAAAGGAAGAATATAGAGGAATTGTAAATACAGATACTCAATGTTTGTGGTTTTAGGGTATACTTGGAGAGTTTGGAATTGAATTTGAGACTTATATAGTCATCTATTGTGAAACAAAAAATTCTATTCAAATCTCAAATGATCCAGTACAGAGGCAGTGAACCAAACACATAGAGATCCATATGCACTACATCAGAGGACTTGGCATGATGGGATTGGTGCTCTGCTCTATTGTGCATCATCTAAGCAAGTTGTGGACATATTCACCAAGGAATTATTTGAGAATAAATTCAACAATATCAAATCATTAATAGGGATATCTTATCATATTATGAATACATATTGAATACAATATTTCACAAAATTTTCTTCTTGTCCATATTAAAGGGAGGATTTTCCCCTTTCTGGTTTTTCAATCCTTCCTTGTTTTGTATGGACAAGAAGTATGTAAAGGATGACTAAGCCTTGATTATAGGACCTATAGCTATGATATATTTATTATATTTCACATATTTCATGATTAATAAGGGGTGTTATAATAATAAAAACCCATTCCAATACGTAGGATATAATATTTAATCATTTTGGTTAAATTTCTAGGTCCTACACGACCTAGTTGGCATCCACTTGCACCACTTTGTCAAAAATTGATTAAACTTAATACAATAGAACCCATGAAATGTTCTAGATAATATTCTAATAACCCATCATACTCCCCATTCTAGTAACTTCTCATTCCTTCCTTATCCAAAATTTGTCTGCTTTTCAACAACTTTTAATGAAAAAGGTAAAGCTAGTATTAAAGAAACTGCCTTGTTTTTTGTACAACTCATCCTCCATCTTTTTATCTTCCAAAAACATGCGTTTATCCACTTTAGTTCAATTATCAGATGATACAATTCATTCATCCTATTCGTGACCTTCTTGACATATTAGGAAAGTGTTTTATGCACTTGGGGCGATTTACTTTTTAGTAAACCTACTTTTGTGCTGATTCGAATTGCCTCCTTATGTATTCAAATCTATGATGTAATTATATATGTGGAAATACTATGACTTAATGAGGTTGGATGAGATAAACTTATTCAACATAATTTTGTGTTATGCACCATATACAGTATCAAATTTGAGTGAATCTATACATGTTTTACAAGACATTTTGTGACTTCAATTGATCTAAGCTTGGCCTTAATTTCCACATAAACGGAGCATATTCTCACATTTTTTCAAATCACAACTACCTTATAGCATCAATATTTCACAATTGATTATACTTGGAAATAATAATGTTCTAGGAGAGGCAAGTGGATCTAGCATCCACAAATATTATTTCCTTGTATAGAAGTCTAGCTCAACCCTATATAAGGGTTTTTTCTCTCCATTATTTGAGATGGTTGGATTTGGGGACTTTAACCCTTGAGCTTAGTTGAAAATATTTCAAGATAATTTATATCTTGTGTCTAATATTATTGGAATTAAATTGCTAAATATTAATGTTATAATCTTGGATTTTACATGTTCGCTCTAAGGGATTTGAATTGGGTATCTCTTTCTATATTTGATGGAGGTATTTGTGATTAGTTTTCCTTTTAATTATTGTTAATTCGTTGTTGGATATGTAATTGTAAACTTAAAATTTATTTATTTGAACTTAATATAATTTACATTTTCTAGTGGGAATTACACCCTCCTACTCTAATTTGTATTATCTCCTTAATTAAGGTCATTATATTCAAAATTCTACATTTATAATAGCCATATAAGGGACAATAGGATTTGTTCATTTCATCCTTTAGTGTTCCTTATTACATCAGAAGAAGCTCAATAAATTGTTTCCTCAAAGAGTCCATTTCCAAAATGATATACACTAATATTGGTCCACTCATTATGTTATTGATTTTCATATATTACAACCATTGTTGTGGTAAATCCACTCTTTATTATAAACTTCATCCCTATTTCCTAGGATTCAACAATATGAACTGATGGATTCTCTTCCTGATCCAGAGATTAATTTGTAGCTCTAAGAAATATAGTGCATGTTCTATTTACATTTACACCTGTGTGTCACATGGATAATGTATCATGTTATATCAATAATCCACCATAGTACCATATTCTTATAACTTAGTCACATTCATTTTCTTTCATGCAGTGTTTTTCATGGTTTAGACTTAGAGAAATTGGCATTTATGAGAGTTGAGGAACTCCTGGTTTATCATTCTTCACCATTTCGGTGCTCCATGTTGATCATTCTGACAACTCAACATCCCACATTGATTATAGTAAACCAGCATGTGATCCCCTTCCCTAATTTCAATGATTTTGTCCGACTTGAGGCACTAGTGCTTGGTTTTAGTGGTTTTTGGACTCTCTTGGGCATGTATTTCTCTCATAGAGCCACTGGCACTCACCCATGTTCTAAACCATGCCTTTCACACCCTCTTTTATGTTCCATAATTCCTTTTCCACGTTCACACATGCATTTGTGACCATTTGGGATGATTAGGAGGCTCATTGGTCGACCTAAGGGGGTTTGAGGGTCAAATATTGAGCTCACACTTGTATGCATTCATATGGCCTCCAAGGAATTACAATTTTTCCCTATTGTACTATATAAATGTTCCCTACATAGTTACATGTTGAATAGTCATAATAATATTTGTTATTGACCTGATGTGTTTATGTATTTTTCAGTCTTTCAACTATTTTGTGCATGTTTTGTAAACTATAGAGAATTGGGATAGTTTATTTGGATCCTAGAGATAGTTTTGAATAAATTATAACATGGTATCATATCTCTTTAGAGCTACAAATCGAATCCATAGTGTTTGATCTGTTGTTAGAGAGATTCTCTAGATATATTCGAGTGCTTTCATTGCAGGTACATTCAACAATTTGTCGCCAAGAGGGAAAGCAGAAATTGAGCAGACCCATGTTTTGTTAACACCATTAAAATATTTTGAATGGAATGCCAAAATGGTGATTCAATTGTGGTGGAAATTCCTACACAGGGTCACCATGGGGTTAGAGGTCGAACCAAACTCTACACTTGAGAAATTGAATTGCTTCAATAAAATTGATGAAGCATTTGGAATGCTTTGTCTTAGCATTTACAGAGACTTACTCTTCCATGTTGACAGTATAGTCACTCCCAATGAAGAATGGATGAATCTTGAAGGTTTTTTCATGGATCCTGATGAGATGAGAGGTTACCAACTCAAAAATGAGCTCATCTCCTTGAGTCCAGATCGTTTTGAGACAATCCAATATTTCTTCACCAAATTCAAATCATTGGTTCTTGAGCTCAAGAAATGTGGCATAGAGAAGAAGGCCCAATAGAAAATCATATTGTCAATACTTTCAAAACTAGTGCCAGATTACTCTGTGTTTGTAAGCTCATTTCACTCTAGCAAGCTCACAGCTCAAAAGTGGCGAATGTCTACATTCACTGAGTTCATGGAGTATTTGAATCAAGAGAAAGACAAGCCAGTACAGATGGGCACCATAACATCTAGCAAATACCAAGCTCTTGCTGTAGGGGGTTCGAATCCATCCAAAATAAAGAATAAATATAAGGATTCGATGAAGAAAGACAGACCCAAATTTCCAGATGTGGGTTGAAATCCTTGCAAGGACAAGGGAAAGAAGAAGAAGGAGAAGACCAAATTCACCTACTATCACATAGTGTGGAATCTAGAGAGTGCATGTATAAATAATACCATAGACATGATGGTGTAGTTGTTTGAGAAAAACAACATCCCAGTCCCAGATGGCGCAAGGAAGAAGGATGGAGGTTAAGGTTCAGAAAACGAAGATGGGTGCCATGCATTGGTTGTTGCTTCTTACAACTCTTCTTCCTTCATCATTGATTCGGGATCTTTAAGAAACATGGCCTATATCAAATATTTCTTCACACCCATGTATTTAGAGAGTGGCCCAACTATTCAAATGGGTGATGATTTAGAGATCCAAGCTAAAGGGATTGACAAAATCAACCTTGAAGATGGATATTTCAACAATTTTTTGTGTGTAGCATACATGGAGGTAAACATATTTTCAGTGTACCAAATGATAGACACTTGTGATTCCAAGAGAGTAACATTTACTCTATAAACAATGGAGATAGTTGAATTATCTACCAACAAGGTGGCGACATTGGGGTTTTTTGATCATCAAGCTAGGATGTACAAATTCTCCCATTCACTTCCGTACTCCAGAGGGAATGTGCTCCTAGATCATGCCAATGAGTAAAGCAAGCTGTAGATGAGAGATTCAGCCATATAAACTATAGATACCTCTAGGAATTGAGAAAATAAGGCATGGTGGAAGGAATTCCTTCTATTAAGATATCCAATCGCCCATTCATTGGTTGTGTGGTGGAAAAGCATCTAGAGCACAACTATTCTAATATGGACAAGTGTATGTTATCACTTAGCTTTGAAGGATGAAAATATGATCTTAATGTTTATTTGAAGAATGTCGGGGATGTATTGAATTTCATTGTACTCTATGTTGATGATCTTCTGATTACAGGTAGTTGTACCAAATAAATTGGTTCAATCAAGTCTTCATTGCACAATGAGTTTTCCATGAGTGATCTTGAATTGTTGAAGCAAATTCTTCATTTGGAAACTGAGAAATATGAAAGAGGAATCAAGGTCAGACAAAAAAAGTATGATTCATACCTATTATTGAAGTTTAATATGGCTGAATTTAAGGAATCCAAGTTCCCATTCGTTTCTGGTATCAAACTAGGTGAAGTTTGGTGAGTCTTCATTGGGAGACAGCTCGTCGTATAGACAACCAATAGAGATTTTATTGTATCTTACCCATTCTCAACCTGATTTAGAATAAGTTGTAGGTGTTGTAGCTAGATATCTATAGAAGAATCATAAGGTACACTGGAAGGAAACCAAGACGATCCTTCACTATGTACAAGGATCCAGACACTTCAGGGTACACTATGCTACCAGTTCTCCACTAGAACTAGTTGGATTTATTGATTCTTAGTGGGTTGGTGATCCCACTAACAAGAAATCCACTTCAGGTTATGTATTCATGCTATCAAAAGGTACCACATGTTGGTATAGAAATAAACAACACACCATATCCATTTTTTCAGTGAGGCCGATTATAGTGTAATAGTAAACTGAGCTACACAATGTGTGTGATTGCAACGTATTCTTTGGGAACTTGGACTTGCATTTGATTCACCCATAGTAATTTGGTGTGGCAATCAAACTAGAATCAATATCTCGATAGATACAGTGCAAAGACAAAGGACCAAACACATTAACATACACATGCACTACATTTGGAGCTTGGTACATGATCAGGTGATAGCCTTGCATTATTTCCCATCTACACAACAAACTGTTGACATTTTCACCAAGTGCTTCACATATAAGACCTTCACCTATCTAAGATCCCTTATTGCAGTGGGTGATATATGGTGATGGATACCATTCACTTTCATATTTTTGGCTTCATTTCCATTTTTGAGGGGAGGTTCTCTTCCCATGTGGTTATCCTCCTTACCTTGTTTCTATGAACAAATAAATTGTTTTGTTGTATGAGGTGACTTGAGCCTTTATTTCCAAGGCCTCCATGATATTTTTGGATAAGATATATTAACTAAGGATTAAGGGGGAGTGTTAGAGTAATAATACACCTTAGTACCATATTCTTAGACATTAGGCACATTCATTTTCTTTCATAGAATGTTTTCCATGGTTTAAACTTTGGAAAATTGGCATTTATGACATTTAAGTTGCTCTTGGTTGATCATATTGCATAGTTGAGGTGACCCAGGTTGATCATTGTAACAAAATAGGTTCCCACATTCATTAAGGTCAACCATCATGCACTACCCTTCCCCAATTTTAGGTATTTGGTCCAACTTGAGGAGCTAGTGCTTGGTTTTTGCGGGTTTTGGACTCTCTTCATCATTTATTGCAATCCTAAATCGAATCCCACTCACTCATGCACTCCCCCATGCCTATATCACCCTCATTTATGTTCCAAAATTTATTTCCCATGTTCACACATGCAGTCGTGGCCGTTTGGGATGATTATGAGGCTCATTGGTCCACCTAGGGGGTTTTGAGGGTCAAATATTCAGCTAACACTTGTATGCATCTAGATGGCCTCGTAGGCCTCACAATTTTTCCCTAATGTACTATATACTTGTTCCATACATAGTTACATGTTGGATAGTCATAATAATATTTGTTATTGACCTCATGTGTGTACGCATTTTTCATCCTTTCAACTATTTTCTCCATGGTTTGTAAACCATAGAGAATTGTGAGAGTTTCTTTGGATCCTAGATATAGTTGTGAATGAATTCTCACAAATCATGTGTATATGTAACAATTTATGAGAATAATAAAAATAAAAATAAAAACTAGAAAATATCATGTCTCTGAACTAAATGATGGGGCATGAATTAATAAATTTTATTGTGGTGGGTGACATGAACTCATGAAAAAACCCAAATAGATAACTTTCAATTGTTTGAAATAAACAAAAAATAAAAGAAAAGGGAGAAGAGAAACTTTTGAATAGTATTTTACACAAGCTAGTATCCGATGTAAAGTAATGGGAGGTGAACTAAAATAAAGGATCCTCCTTTTTCTAGTTCTACAATTATTGTCGGGATTATTAATTAATCCTCCCTTGACCATAATAGTCTATTTTTCTTTTCCTAGCTTAGGAGGTCATTACCAATTCAATAGTGCATGGATGACGCACCCAAGGCAACCTAGAACTCAATGCACATGTCAACATGAGTTTAAGAGCTCTAGGGACCAATCCCTATAATTTGCGAACCCACTCTAAGTTCCACTGCAATCTTCAACAATTAACACCAGTAGGTATTCAGTTATGTTCAGTAATTTTCTTATTCTCATCAATTAGATCACTCTCACTCATCATAGCACAACGTTTCATGATTTGAGAAATGTGGGGCGCCTTTGCTAACCTAACTTAGTCAGTTAACTGGTTCTGAAATGATTTAGTGATCTTAAGTTGCATTAGTGATCTCTAGTGGTGATTTTTTGAAACCTATTTACCCCTGGATTTAGTACAATTTTGTAGATCCAAACCCTATATTAGGAATTCAAATTCTCCTATTCTAAAATCATTGTATTACGTATTATTTATTGATTAATGGATGTAATCATATTATTCCAATTTTTCTCCATGAGTAATTCACGAGTCTCTACTAAATATTTCTCTCTTTTGTAGTCTTATTTTCTCATTGAATTCGTGCAGGCCTTAATATCTTATGGTTCATTAACTTTAGCATTGTATTAGAGTAGGTATTTGGGCTGGCTTGAAACCTTAGAAACTTTCACTGATGCATCATAAACAATTGGGTTCCAAATAAATCGTAGTATTATTTCCTTGCTCCCTCTGGATTCTATCTAAAGAAGTCTATCTAGGTGTGATGCACCAAAAGAAATTTATCATGTCAAAGTTGAGAGTGTTGGAATAGGATTGATTACAAATCAAAAAAATTTGTAGTGTTTTTCCAAGTACATACAACTATTTTCTAAAGAATTAGTTGTTTTGGAAGCTGTAACATGGAGAATTCAACAACTTTGACACACAAAATCCTCACCCCCTTCAATTATCTTCATTGGAGGGTTGATATGGATATTGTGTTTCCCAACAATGGTTTGTACATGGTCACCATGGGTGTTAGAAAATCATACCACATAGCAACATGGTCACATAACACCTATGACACTTTCATTTGTTTTCTAGTTATGTTTTATGGTCCAAACCTTGGCTATGTTGGTCCAAAAAGGTATTTTGGTGGATTTGGACTCATTAATGCACCCAATCACAGAATGTTTGGTCAACTAGGAGCATGCGTTCCCTCATTAATGACATTTAAGTCCTCGAGGAGTTCCCACTTTTTAAAATAGTGAGCTGGTTTGACCAAAGGTGCCCATGCATGTATTTGGGTGGTTTTGGGCCCTTTTGGACCATTAAATGCTTCCCATAGCCAGTCCAACCCACCCATGCAATCCATCACGACTAGCCTACCCTTAATTGTGATATAGAATTCTTTACCCATGTTCACATGGACATTTGTGACCATTTCACGTGGTTTGGGAGCTCATTGGTCAACCTAGAAGGATTTGAGGTCCATTCTAAGCCTACCACATGTATGCCACCAATTTTCCTCCCAAGGATAAAACTTTTTCCCCATTGTATTATAAACATTTTCCCAACATATTTACAAGTTGGGCAGTAATAAAAACTCCATTTATTGATAACATCTCAATGTGTTAATTTTTCTATTTTACATAGCTTTCTATATAATTTGTGAAACTCTTTAGTTCTAAGGATTCTCTTAACTCCTAGATATTGATGTGAATCATATTTTACCATATTTTCCCATGGTATTAGATATATTTGGAGAGTCAACTCGAATTTTGAGAGTTTGAGTTGTTATCCAGGGTCTACTCCAGAAAAATTTGAGTGTTTGCATTGGAGGTTGTTCCAATGTTTTTGTCACTAAGTGTGCAAGCAGAAATGGAGAAGATTCATGTCTTGATTACACCAATCAATTTTTTTGAATGAAATTCCAAAATGGTGATCCTTTTGAGGTCGAAAGGCCTCTACAAAGTAACCATGGAGACTAAGAAAGAGCCCAACTTTGATGTGGAAAATTTGAATTGTTTCAACATATTGGATGAATCATTCATGATGGTTTATCTCATTATTTCTAAGGACATTCTCTTCCATGTAAAAAATATTACTACACCCAACAAAATATGGCTCAAGATAGAGTCATTATTTAGGAAGACAAATGAGAAGAGAGGACACAAATTAGAAAATGAGTTGATCTCACTGAGCCCATGTCACGTCCCCAACCGTATGACCGGTGGAGAGGACACGAATCAACATGCTACTGATGTCAAATGGGAAAAATATCCCCCTGAACATAAAAACATAAACATGAATTGTGTTAAAACATAATAGATGCATAAATCATTAACAAGCATGAAACATGAATATACATGGATGCATAGTGCATTCTATAACAGAAGCAAAACTCATTCGCTCAAACATTCAAACATTCAACATGCTCATTTTAATTCATAAAACAAATATTTTGTGGAGATGAAGCACAAGAATAAAAGTAAATACTTATTTTGTAATTACGCCATCCCGCAACTAGCTACATCGCTGCAACGTTCCACCCAACCATAGGCCAGTGTGCTCATCAATATCTCAGTACCAATACCACCCCCGAGCTAGGCATGATTCCACAAGGAACTAAGGAACAACAGGCTCATACACATAGCCAAATACATATCAAACCCAACCAAGCCAAAAATTTATTTGGATTTATCAAGTTACTAGGGAAACAAGCCAATAGCATAAGGGTTCCTTGGACTTACTCAGTAAAGCCAACAATCACACCCAAAACACTATCATACCCTCTAAAATATGGGTCTCTTGGACTTGCTCATCCAATCAAACACTTTGCATCAAACACACAATCAACAAATTAATCAAAACACAGCCACACACAACTGTTGGATGAGGAAAATGTTTATGGGAAACAAAAATGAAATGGATGAGGGGAACAACACCCTGGAACATGAAATACACTTTTAGGAAATGTTCTTGTGCATATTCAGCCACCACAAACACCCAAATCAAAATATGGTCTCAGAAAACGTATATGAGCATTTCCGGAGAAAAAACAACCATCATTCACACCCAAAACATGAGATATTGGTTCCCTAACCACTGAGAAACACAGAAACGAATTTATGGGCATGGAACAGTGAGGAAAACATCAAGAAATCATGGGGAAAATTCCCAACAAGATCAACTTCCCGAGGAAGACAAAAAACAACCTATTGAAACCCCCAAAACATAAATCATTGTTGCACATTCACAGAACAAAAAAAAAATAGGATTTCGTAGCTACAGAAATGAGGAAAACCACAACAAAATCTCCTAAGGAGGATCCCAGCCATTGATCATTTCCCAAATTGAATTCCCAAGCATGGGAAAAATGTGAGGGAGAATGCCCCAAATATATCCAGTTGTGTGAGGAAGCAAACGCATGGGTGAATAATGGCTTGGGAAGGAATTTACCAGCATTTAATTTCCCAAGAAGCCAAAAAGAATGTTTTCCAAAAATGGTTTAACTCCCCAAATTCGAATTTGACCCCCATACCTTTCCCATCCCAAGGCAGTAACTTCCTTCACCAATTTTATATGACTGGGCATAAAAGAAAAAAAGGGTGGTTGACAACTTGATGGGTTTTCCCTCTGAAATTTGTCCTTTTTCCCATAGGATCAAAGGTTTGAATAATTCCTTCTCCCTATTCCTTGCGAAACCATGCCCCCATCTCTTTAACGTTGTGACGCCTAGCTAGTCGTAGTATTTTATTAATGTAGCATTTTACATGGTGTCTCAGACACATTGTTCATAGCTAGCACATAAACCATTGACATCGATTTTAATATGTGATACATAAGACACTAAATCCATGGAGCGTAATTTTCCTTGAGCTCCACACCATGATTTAATACAATATTTACATCATATGCAATTTAATACCATGGGGTCAAAACCGGGGTGTTACAGCGCAACTGACGTTGAGACTACCCATGATTTCTTCACAAAGTATAAATCATTGGTACTTCAATTGAAATAGAGTGGAGTCAATAATAAATAAGAGAAGATGATCTTTTACATTATTTCGAAGTTAGGCCCTTAGTGTTCAATTCTTGTCTCCGCATTACACTCAGGCAAGCTGATAGTTCGAAATTTGAGAATTCCTACCATGGAAAACTTCATGGAGTATTTGACTCATGAAAATGACAAGTTAGTTCAAATATGTACCATCATATCCACCAAGGATAATTCCCTTGATACATGTGTGTCGAATCAAGATAAATGAAATAATAAATCCAAGTATTCAAAGCAACAAAGAGTGAAGGAGAAGAAGCATTCATATGTAGAAAGAGCAAGTTCAATTGATGAGGATTCGAAAGACAAGAGGATGAAAAGTAAGAGAGAGAATCCAAAATGTGGTTACTACATAGGTTCACATCATGAAAAATCTTGTTTCAGAAATAATTTGGGAATCATGACCAATATTTTTGAATACAACAATATTGATGTTCCATATTTTGCAAGAAGAGAAGAAGGCAAGCTCTCCTTGGAACAAGAAAATGGTAAGCACTTGTATGCTTTGGCTGCTAGGGTCAAAAATATTTCTCATAAATATATTTCAGGTATATTTGTTTCTGATTAATATTCTTAGATATCAGAATCTGAAACCTCCATCCCTTCCTTGGAATAAACCCCAAATACTTCACCAAAGTTTCCTCCAAAAACTAGTCATTTTTCACTAGTTTCTGACTTGTGTTCTGAATTCTCTTTCCCACTCCATTCAGATCCTTCCAATTATAATTATCAAGGTGATATGCAGTATTCTATGCAGGTTATTACAACCTTAAATGCACTTCCTCAACCATTTCATTCCCAAAATACCCTACAAGCCTCAAGTTTTCTAGTTGGAAAATCACAAAATTGCATTGTTTCCAATACTATGTCACTTATGTTTGTTGTTTTTATGTCTTGCATATAATTCATTACTTGTAAATCCATTTCATTGGTATTTATGGGATTTTTTTTCACATGTTTGGACCTGATATCACCACCTATGGTTCAAATTTCAAGTCTCCATACCATCCAAGTTCGCTCAATTGTTAGTGTGAACTAGTTTCCCACTCTCTTCCCACTATGGACCCATTCGTTCATGGAGACACTATACCTATGATATTTTATGTTATATATGAATTATATTATGATATTTCAGAGCCTCATGATACTTTTTACATAGTTATTATGAAGGTTATTCATCAAATTGTGAAGAAGATTCATTATTCAATTCATGATATGGAAGCTATAGAAGAAGTTGATTTTCTTGAGTCTTTTGATAGTCTTTTGGAAGGCGTTTGCAAAGATATATTTTCCATTACTGATTATCCTTCCAGATCAAAGTATGACGGCAGAAAAATAAATCATTCTTATGGTGCTTATCCATCATCAAATGATGAGTTTCAAGGGGCCTCTCCACATGTTCCTTGTCTACAACACATTGATGCATTGATGCATGATCTTGGCATCCACAACATCTTCATTGATTCCATTTCCAAGAATTTGTTCTTTCATCTCATTCAAGTGAAGAATAATACCCATTGAATACATTATGATCATATTTGTTTCATGTCCATTCTTGAGGGAGAATTTCCCCACGAGGTTTTGCCTCTTTCCTCGTGTTTACATGGGAAAATAATTTTTTTGTAAGAGGTGATTTGAGCCTTGGTTTTCAAGGCCTCAATTTTTGATTTGGTTACACTAATTCATGCTTAAGGGGGTATTAGGACATCATATTACCTATTATTATGGTCACATACCACCAAGGACACTTTCATTTGTTTTCCACTTATGTTATATGATCCAAACCTTGGCTATGTTTTTCCAACAAGGTATTTTAGGGGGTTTGGACTCATTAATGCACCCAAGCACTGACACTTTGGTAAACCAGGAACATGAGAAAACTAATTAATGACATTTAATTCCTTAGGGTTCTCCCACTACTTAAAAATAGGATATGGTTAGACCAAAGGTTCCCATGCATGTATTTTAGTGGGTTTTGGCCATTTTGGACCATTAAATGCTTCCTAGAGACGCTCTCACTCACCCGTGCACTATGGAACGCATATCCTACCTTTATTTATGATATAGCATGATTCAAACATGTTCACATGGCCATTCGTGATTATTTGAGGTGGTTTGGAAGCTCATTTGTCAACCTAGGGGAGTTTGAGGTCCAGTTTAAGCCCGCCACGTGTATGTCACCAATTTGCCTCCTAAGGATAAGGATTTTCTCCTATTGTATTATAAATATGTACCAGACATATTTTTTTTTTTTACAGTAATATAAACTTTAGTTATTGGCACCATCTCTATGTCCTAATTTTAATCTTTTATAGTGTTTTCTGCATACTTTTTGAAACCCTTTAGTTGTGAGAATTCTCTTAGCTCCTAGATCTTGCTATGAATCAGATTTTTACAATGGGAAGAGTGGTCAACCCCCAAAAACATATTGAAAACTCAAATTATCTAAATAAACTTTATGGAGGATTTGGATTCATGTGCATCCATATCTCCAAAGAGTTAATCTTTCACCTTGAGGGATTGAGAACGACAACATAAGTATGGAATAACCTCAAATATTATTTTTGAAAATAGGATGAGCTTAGGGGCCATATCTTGGAGAATGAGTTGATACCTTTTTATCCCAATAACTTCTAAATTACACAAAAAAATTTCTAAAGATTCGAATCAGTGGTCATGGAATGCAATCAATGCAAAATTGACAAGAAGGATGATTAATTAGTGCTCTCAAATATGCACAAACTTGTCCCATGATTATCAGTGTCTCTATACACCTTTAACTATAAGAGACTGAATACTCCTAATTAGTGAATTGCATCACTTGATTCCTTCAAAGACCCTCTAATATAGGAAAAAGACAAGCTGATATAGATGGGATATCTTAGAGCCTCTCCAAATCAAGCTCTCTTAGCTTGTGAGACAAGGAATGAGAAAGCAATTAGGAAGCAGAATGGAAAATAAAAAAGGAACATTGAATTCTAACCTAAGGAAGATTTTTATCTAGAAGATGAATCCTCAGGCTCTAGGAAGGAAAAACATCATAGGTTTTACAAGGGAAAGTGACCTTATTGTAAGAAAGGAAACCATACAGATAAATATTGATAAAGAAGACCATAGATTGGAAGACGAAACTCCTTGAGCAGAATAATATTTCCCTCCCTACAGTGGAAGGAAGGTTGAATATGGAGACAAGAATGAATATCATGATGATAGATTCCATGAAATAAAGGAGGGTTTCTCAAAATCACATGTGTTTCTAATTGATTCGAGAGCCGATAAAGACATCCTTGCATCCAAAGAATAATTATCTTCATTAAAAATTACTCATGGTTTGCATATTAACATGGGTGATGACACTCAAATTCAAGCTAAAGGAAAGGGTTCAATCAAGTTAGAGAATGGAGTGTTCAAGAGTGTCCTCTATGTTCCCTGCTTAGCTCCAAATTTGTTATTTTTATACTAGATGACTCATACAGGCTCACTAAAGTGAGTGGTATTTGGTCGTGACTCCATGGAGATATTAGATATCTCAACTGGCAGTATTATAGAGAAATGTGTTGCAAACCATTCCTCTAAAGAATATGAATTGTCACACTTTCTTCCATACTCGGATCCAATGCAATATCAGCTGCCATTTGAAAGGGAAGGTAAAACCATTCTTCCTAAACCTTTTGGATATGAGAATGTTTCCATTAACGTTTCATATTTAGAATCCAAAGATGAGGACCAAGTTGAATCAGTTTATAGGATTTAAGATGAAGTTCAATTGGATTTAGATCCATATCTAGTCCCTACTCCCAATCCTAGGCCTAAGTGGGATAAAAAAAGTTATTGAGGAAGCTGGGAACATGATTGGAGAGTCATTTGAAATGAGGAGAACAATCACCCAGTTTCAAAAAAAGATGCTTGTGATATGTCAAGAAAATACAGTTCTACCAGAGAGGTGCTGCAAGCTCCAAGATAGATGTTACATGATGTTAAGTTTTGATCAACAATTCTTCTCACTAAAGAACAAATTGGATAATATGATTCTTCCTACAGAAATAAGCGACAAAGTAAAATTTCATTCTCCTGTCTTTCATCGGATTGGAAGAACATAAATAGGTTAACATGCATAGTACCGAGAAACTCGTGCACACAAGGACCACCACACTACATTATTGATCTACATAGATGCATATTGTAGGAATATTTTTACAAGTTTTTACTCAAGAGAAAACTTTTTCTCTTAGTATAAAAGCTTGATGCTAGTTTTTCGTACTTATTTTGAGGCAGGGTTTTTCCCATGAGTTTTTCCTCGTTTCATCGTTTTGTTAAGAAGTCATTTTTTTCATTTAGATTGTGTGGGTGAGATTTAGTATTAGTTTCCAAGGACCAAGTTGTCCAAGCTAGGATTAAGGGGGGTTTTTATAATGATTAGTTAATCCTTCCTTGACCAGAATAGTCTATCTTTCTTTTCCTAGCTTAGGAGGCCATTACCACTTCACTAGTGCACATGGGAGTTACCTGAGGGCCACCTACCACTTAGTGTACGTGTGTGCATCAGTTTAGGATATCCAGGGACCAATCCCTATAAGTTAGAAACCCACTTTGAGTGCTAACAATAGTCTTCAATAGTTTATCATAGTAGGTATTCAGTTATGTTCAGTTATGCTCTAATTCTCATCAATTAGATCACTCGCATTCATCCTAGGGCCACTCTGCATGATTTGAAACAAGTAGGGCGGTTTTGCTCACATAAATCAACCAGTTAGCTGGTTTTGAACTGATTCGGTGATTTAGAGTTGCATTAATGAGAACTAGTTGTTATTTTCCCACATCGAGTTAGATATGGAGTCAATCCAGGTTGGTAGATTCAAATCCTATTTTAAGCGTTTGAATTCTCCTATTTGTAACACCATTGCATTGAATATTATTTATTGATTAATGTATGTAATCATATTATTGCAATTTTGTGTCCATGTGTGTGCAATTTTGACATGGGTAATTGACCACTCTCTACTAAATTCTTCTCTCTTCTGCAGCCTTCTTTTCTCATTGAATTCATGCATGCATAAAGATCCCATGATTCATTAAATTTAACAAATCTCGCATAATACTAAGACTTCAAATGATTGATAAAAAATTCAATGGGAAAAGAATTCAAACCATTTAAACAAATATGTTAGAAACATTTTGTTGCCATAATACTTTAAGAATATAATGTATTTTAGTATATGGTCTCTTATTTTTAGAATATAGTGTATTTTTAGGAAATAGGGTTGAAATTTTATAAACGGTGTATAAGTAGAAATCTTATCTTAGTCTCTATAGAAAATATAATAAGTCACTTGAGAAAAAAATATTTTTTTCACTAATGATTGAGGTTTAATTGAATGACTAAATGGGCAATACGTTTTGGCTATGTTTCATTAGCTAATATTGTTTTAGAATAAAGAGTAAAAACTAGTATGTCTCATAAGGAGAGATAAAGTCTATTCCTTTTCGAATATATAGTGTATCTTTAGAATATAGAGTTGAAAGTATAGAGTAAGACTATAAGTACAACTTTTATTTTAGTTTCTTAACAAACAAGTACAGTGATTTCTTGGTGGATTGATCAATAATGCATTATCAATCTTATTTTTATTATTTTTCATCAAATCAAAATGTGACATTTGGAGATGTAATGAGTTGATATTGTTGCATAAATATTCATGTAGAATACATTTCACCAAATTGAAAAAGAGGGGCCATTGTTTAAGGAGTCATTGGGTCTCTCTCCAAGGCAAAGGCATTTGAGAAAGTCTATTGATACAAAGTCATATGTTGAGGGAAGTACATCGTAATCAAAAGGAATTGGAGTCTCTCTCCCTCTCCCTCTCCCTCTCCCTCCCTTTCTCTCTCTGTATACACACACACACACACACACACATATATGTACGTACGTATGTATGTATACACATATATTGTAACTTTGTACATGTTCGAGAACATTGTGTCTTTACAAAAAAATGTGTTTGTGTTTGTAAAATATCAAGATTTAAACGAGGTTTGTAATTCTACAGTGATGGGAAAAGGTCAAGTAAGAGGGTTTATGTTTAAAAAGATGAAGATACTATACCTATAACAACAAATCCCTATAATCTACCTAAGGATATTCCATGGGAAAACAATATCCAATAATTGACCCTTTGAGTTGTACAGTCGACATGAAAGGTTGTGAAGAGATATAGTTTGTTTGGATATCACTCGTTAGAGTAAGCAAAGTTTGGAAATTGTCCTGCAATCATTCCAAAAATTCATTGAAGTATATTAAAGTATTAGAACAATCTCAAATGGAGTTATTCACTTGATGCAGTTTATAAGGACATTAGTGATGGGTCTGAATAATTGAGTTGACGTGGAGAAATGTGTGATGAAAGAAAAATCAACTTCAATGTTTAATTACATATAACGATTGAATAAAAAAATATTGAAAGTGCAGTATTCCAAGCATCCTCATATTACACATTTCTTATATGACCAGTTGCTTGCATCCTATGGTAGATTTCCTTGGAATTATGAGGTAATGATTTATTTTTCCAAATATTTTTATGTAGAGTTGTTTGAAAATATCATAGCAAGATTATAAAGACGTTCTTTCCAAATTTTATTGATTTGGAAAGGGTCAAACGTATAATTGTTGGGTAAATTTTTGAGATCCTACAACTCCATGACATATAGCTCATTTGATATCTCTCTCTCCTAAGCTTGTTAGTTTAAGATAAAACATGGATCCTACATTCCATGTTGGAAGAAATGCAAGGGATGTTGTGGTAGAATGTTTACCAACAACATTTGTAGCATTTGACGTAGGATTGGATTGAGAAAGGGCGGGGCCTACTTTTATTCAAACATTCGTGTATGAAACTAATGATGAGGTAGTGTCGCTGATATTCAAAAATATTAGGGCCTATACGAATGAATGTTTATGTACATATTTCGAGGTTCTATCTCATAAAATACATAAAAGAGGATAAGTTTGTGTTTATATGTAATCTATGACTGTTTCATTCATTTTGAATGTAACTTTTGGTTTTTAAATCTATGGATTTCTATATTTAGATATATAACATTGATTATAGTTTTCTAGATTGTTGAATGAACATGATTTTAGAGTCTCCTATACTGAAAATGTACAAAGACATTGAGAGGTAAATTTTATTAAATATTTATATCTATTTTGTCAATCTATTGCATATGATGTTAAAATTTAATGTTAGGCGATTTATGTACATATCCTTGTTAATGCAAACACACATTTTGAAATTGAAAATGTTTATGTCCACAAGTTGAATTAGGTCCTCAGTTTTTTTATGATATTATGTCTTTGTCACAAGGAAATGTAAGCATTCTTTTAAATTTTTAGTTTTGATTTAAATTGTTACTTATTATTAGTTTATTACTCATGGAATGTTTTATTTTATTACAAAATTAAAATTTTAGGAAACACGTAGAGGTATGGGTGGTGGCTAGGTAATCATTTATAAATTACTATTTTTTTCAGTTTTATTTTCATAAGTTTATATTAGTTTTTGAATTTACTTTATATTTTTTTAATTAATATGAGATACATATTTTAATTTACATATGTTACAGGTTAGTTGTGAGGACAAACAGAAGACTGCAGTGGAGGATGCTAGTCACCCTTTCATTAAGAGTTTTTAATGGTCTCTTTCATTATGTTTCTTCACTACTATATTAGTTTTGGGATTTGAACAAGACTATATTACATATATGTGTTGATACATACTATAGTTGTTTTGGACATGAGAACTTTATTTTTAGATTATATCTGTGTTGAGTAGATATTGTAGTTGTTTTGGACGAGAAATTTAATTTTAGATTAAATATAGCATAATTTTGTATGAGAAATGCCTATCATAGTTTTGCATGATATCCATGAACATATGTTTAAATATTAAATGAGCATATGTTTAAATATTAAATGTATGTTTGATGATTTTCTTTGATAATGCTAGTCAATTTTAGATAGTTTAATACTGTAGGTAATTTTTGTTAGGATTGAAACTCAAGAACATATTGTGTTATGGACACAATTTTTCATAGCATTTTTGTAGATAGATGTAGTCTTATATCATGTAAAAGATGAATATCATTAAATGATCCAAATCTTGTAGTTTAGAATTGTTGTATACAATTTCACTAGTCTAAAGTTTTCTTTTTACAAATCACTTTTTCTCCAATTATCCCTAGATACAATGGATTTTAGCTTGGTAGTGTTTTAGTTTGAAGTGTTGTAGACAGTTCCACTATCCTAGTCAGTTCTTGAGAAGTCTCCATCTCTCCAATTGTCCTAGATATAATTATTTCTAGCTTGATAGTGTTGTATACAATCTTTTATCATGTAAAATATGAATGTCATTAATTATCCAAAGCTTGTTGTTTGAAAGTGTTGTAGACTAGATTATGTAAAAGATGAATTTTGTAAATGATTTGTACAATTTGTAACATATATTTCAATATTTATGTTTATTTCTTAATGTTCATTGTTAAAATAGTTTTATAATAAAAAAATAGTTCAATTATGTTTGAAGTGAATCTCAAGAACATATATTGTGTTATGGATACAATGTCTCATAGTATTGTTGTAGATAGATGTAAAATAATAATCTCATTAAATGATGCAATGCTTGTAGTTTGGAAATGTTGTAGACAGTTTCACTAGTTTGGAGGATATTGATCCTCCTTTGATTTAGAGTTTTATTTTTTTCTTTCATTACATTTGTCCAAAACTATTTTGATTTTGGGATTTGAACTAGAATATATTACATATATGTGTTGAAACATATTGTAGTTGTTTTGAACATGAGAAAATTATTTTTGGCTTATATATGTGTTGATTACATATAGTATTTGTTTTGGATGAAAAGTTCAATTTTGTATGATAAGTAACTATTATAATTTTTCATAATGTCCATGAGTGTATGTTTTATGATTTGTTTTCCTAATTTTAGTCAATTTTATATATAGTTTAACAATATAGTTCAATTTTATTAGGAATGATTATCAAGAACATATTTTGTTATGGCTACGATGTATCATTTCATTGTTTTGGATAGATGTAGTCCTATATTATGTAAAAGATGAATTTCATTAAATGATGGACAAATCTTGTAGTTTGGAAGTGCTGTAGAAAACTTCACTATTCTAGTTAGTTTTTGACAAACTTCTATTTTCTCAATTTTCCCTACATACAATGCTTTTTAGCTTTGTAGTTTTGTAGTTTGGAAGTGATGTAGACACTTTTACTAGCCTAGTCACTTTTTATTAGGTCTTTATTTCTCCAATTGTTCTAGATACTATTTTTTTTTTATTGATAGTGTTGAAAGTAATATTGCTTCATGTAAAATATGAATCTCATGAATGGTACAAAGCATGTAGTATGTGATGCAAGGTAAAATCTAGAAGGCATATCTTATCTTAATCAACACAAACCATTGATTAGCATATTCTCCTTGTGCAATTGATCTCTCATTGATTCAGGTTTGATGAATTTTCGCAATTCAATTTCTTCTACAATTGCCTTTCCACAACTCACCTTCTGCAATTTTGTTTCCACGACAACCTTTCCGCATTTGTGGATTGTGGGTTGTGGGATTATTTTTACAAATTCTAAAACCAACTTCTGTAAATTATGCGACCAACGCTCCTTTTCATAGTTAGGTTGTGGATTACATATTGCAGATGTGCCTTCGAACTTTTCCCAAAATGGGATTCCACAAGACTCTTTCTGCAATTTCTATGAGTCGTCAATTTCTTGTGAAATGTATATCCACCATACAATATACCAAAGTTACAGATTTTGTCAGACTTGTAAATAAGAATTGATTAGTGAAATGATCATTTTGTTCATGTTGCATTTATATGAACACATATCTATCTTAGGGGTTTCTGAGGATTTACACAATTCATTCATACACAAGAAATTTAACACATTGTTGGTTATTGAAAGAAGACAAACAAATTTCAAATATTCACACAGCGGCTACAACTATGTTTTTCATTTCATAAACCGTTCATGCATGAATTCATTCACACACTCGCCTCTCATGTCTCTGATTATTACATTCAAAATGTAATATAGAACTCTGTCAAACATGTCATATCCAAACAAGCATGATTTGAACTCCTAAGAAAGTAATTCTACAACTGACCTATCCTTGACAAACCTCTTGAAATATTCGAGGACATGAGTGGAAAAACTCGATTATTACATCCAAAGTAATCCTATCTATAAAACAAATTAAAAACATTTACAACTAATATTATCCTTCTAGAAATGATTAAACCACTTATACTATGAAACGATAACTTTCACCACATCAAAATACCCTTTGGGGGGCAGGATGTTTTGCTTAACCCCCTCCCCTTAAAAGTTTTTTTAGGTCTTTGGTATTGGTTCTTCAAAACCCCCCTCAAAAGTCTATAGAATTGGATTTTTGGGGGCATTTTTTAAAAAACCGCCCACAAAAGTCCAATTCTAAGGACTTTTTTGGGGGGGCGTGGAGGGGGGAGTTAGAAAGATCCCCCCTCAAGGTGTTTTTTAGGGAGGATTTTATAAACCCTCCCCACCCACCCCCAAATTGATGAGAATTAGATGTTGGGGGGCNCCCCCCCAAAAAAAAAAGTTTTTTACATCTTTTGGGGTGCTTCTTAAAACCCTCCCTCAAAATTATTGAGAATTGGAATTTTTTGTGGGGGGCGGGGGGGTGTATAAAGACCCCCCCTAAATATGGTTTTAAAGGCAGTTTCTAGAACCCCCCTCCCCCAAAAAAAGTAATGAAAATTAGACATTTGGGGGTGGTTGTTTTAAAACTTCCACCAAAAGTTCAATTCTCATGACTTTTGGAGGCGTTTTTTTAAACACCACCCCCCCCAAATACATTTTCAATGTTGACTTAAAAAATTTATCCCTCTAAAAGTCTTGAAAATTTAACTTTTGGCAATGGTTTGTAAAAAATCACCTTCAATTGTTAAATTATCATGACGTTTAGGGGGGAGGGGGGGGGGGTTGGAAAGGCTACTCCTAAATATATATTTCAAGGAGGTTGTTTGAAAAGAATTTTATTTTTGGAGGTGGTTTTTTGAAAACCCCTATAAAAAACAGAGAAATTTACTTTTCGAGGTGTTTTTTTAAAGATTGCTCCCAAAACTTCATTTCTCATGACTTTTGGGGGATGTTAGAAGGACCTCCCCTAAATTTTTTTTCCAGGTATGTTCTCAATATCCATCCTCTCAAAGAATACTAAAAATTACCACTAATTATTGCATAATTGACCCCTAATTAACCTCATGATTGAATTCTAATTACCCCCAATTATCACTCATTACACCAAAATGACCCCTACTTGATCACTAATTACCCCTAAAGAATCCATGCTTACTAGTAATTAACCATTGATAACCTCTAAATGATCCCTACTTTTTTCCAAGGAGAACCTAATGGAGAAACCTATAGGATTTTTCCAAACATTCATAGATGGAATATTCCCTAGTAAATCCATTGATGTAGACTAGTGTGCCTCACACAGAAGTATTCAAATAGACACATGCCACCATGATCCTAACAAAATTCCCAACATCATGGAAAAACACTAGTTTAGCTAATCCATTGATCTTAAATGGCCCCTACTTACACATAATTGATCCATAGGTACCACTAATTGCCCCTAGTTAACCCATAATTGGCCCCTAATTACCACTAATTAATTCCTAATTACCCCATAGTTCACCCCTTATTAACTAGAAATTACCCCTAAATAATCCATGCTTACTAGTAATTAAACCTTGATAGGATCTAAATGCCCTTACATTTTTCCAAGGAAAAGCTCGTGGAGAAACCCAATGGATATTTCCAAACATTCATAGATAACATATTCCCTAGTAAACCCTTCAATGTAGACTAGTGTGCTTTACACACAAGGATTCAAAATTGGCGCATGATGCCATGAACCTAACTAAATTCCTAACAGCATGGAAAACCACTAGTTTAGCCAATCCCTTGGGATTAAATGGCACATACTTACCTATAATCGATACATGGGTACCATTAATTTCCCCTAGTTAATCCATAATTGACTCTTAAGAACCCGTGTCAACCCTCCTCTTTATTTCATTAGTATATTTTGTTGGACACATATGCTTTGTAATTCATCTCATTAGTATGTTTTATTATCCCACATTCATGGGGAGTAATAGTTGTTTAGATTAGACTTAGCTTGTAAGTGAGTGTTGAGTCCAAAGAAGGTGTCCAAGAGTTATTTTGTATTGATCTTGCTCAAAGTGGCCTGTGATCAATAAAACCCTTTTTGGCTCCAATATTTTTTTTATATTATGCATTCTCATTGTTTATTACAGGAGGTTCTACACATATGGTATTAGAGCAATTTCCTTAGCACAAGTGGGAATTTTGTTTTCTTTTTCTTCTCTTATTTTTGGCAAAAAAAACTGCAAAATTGGGCAGCGAATTTTAGATCAATTTATGAAACTTTTTTCACAGAATCATAAGAAAAAAATTGCATATATGAATTCTTCTTGCAAAAATATGCAGTTTCAAAAAAAAAATCTCATTTGGAGTTCCGAAAGTGGGGGTATCGCGGATTTAAAATCAGCCATTTTCCAGAATTTCAGTGGCGACTGCGGAAATTGAAGTGCGGAATGTTTTTGACTGAGTGCTCAGATTTACGTTTTGATTACATGGATAGATGTAGAGAGGTTGTTCCAATTCCAGAACTAGGTTATAGTAGTGATTCTAAGTAATATAGATTAGGTTATGCTCATTTTAAAAAATTTCATCTCATAACCCTAGCTCTATTTATGGATTTTTTTGGCATTGGGTGAAATTTCTGCCAAATTGTTTTTGGTGCTGTGATTATTGTAGTAGTTATTCTTCTTTGCATCAATATTATTCATTTGGATTAGGGAATAAACCCTATCAACTTAAATATGGGAATTACTTGGGAATAACCCTAAAACTCATTGTGAGGAGTATCGCAGGAACCCCGAAGTAGCTGGCCATTGACCTACCAAGCAAAAAGGGAAAATTACCCTTCCCAAAGCCGAAAATTATGATTCTCACCCAATCACCTTCAATTTTTTCCACTCTTTTTGTTTCCCATTTCTGCTTCCTTATCCCTCTTTGGAAAATTTTCTCATTCTTTCACCCCACTTATGAAATTCACATGGTTTGCTTCCCTATCTCTTAGAAATTATCCAAAACCTATTCAAACCCTAATTACCTACCCGATTTTTCCCAAATCAATTTTTTTCTTCTACCCATTCCCCCCCCAAAAAATGCTTATGTTTGTCACATGCGCAGGCGCAAATAAACAAATGGAAGAATAACTTGCTATCATCAAGACAAAAATCGAAGCTCTAGATTAAAAAGTTCTCAGCCTCCATCTTCCGCATTCACCCATGAGAAACCAATGATATCCTAGGTCTTCTGCAAGCAATGGGTCCTCTTCCTCAAGCAACTTTCATGAGTCAGAGATTGATTTTCCCTGCTTCAATGGTGATGATATTATTGGATGGATTTACAGGAAAGAACATCATTTCAATCTGCATAAGACTTTTGATGTCAATAAATACCCACTTGCATCCTTTTGTTTGGAACATGAATCCATTCAATGGTTCCATTGGTACATCAAGGATCATTAAGAGCCACAATGGACATATTTTTTCCAACTCCTTTTTCATCGATTTGGCCCTCATGGTTTTGATGACTTCATAGGAGCACTAACCAAACTCTTCCAGAATGGCACTGTGAGAAAGTATCAAGCCAAATCCAAGAAATCGGTTAATCACACAGAAGGATTGTCTAATGCATTCTATAGGAGTTGTTTTTATCAATGGTATGAAGGATACAATTCGATCTGAGGTTAAAATGTTTTGTCCCAAGACAATGATTGAAATCCTAGCATTGAATAAGTTGGCAGAGGACAATATCAGGGCTCATAAATTTCACAAATCCTCTTTTGTTCCATTCAAAAATATGGTTCTCCAAACACCTCCAATCCCTCCAACTCCTAGAACCACTCCTATCAAGCATTTTTCTGAAGCCAAGATGCGGACATGTAGGGAAAAAAGAATTTGTTATAAATGTGATGAGAAATTCATTATGGGACATCAATGTGCTGAAAAAAATCTCTATCTCTTTGATGTGGCTTCTCCACCTGAACTTGAAATTTGTGAAGTTGTTGATGATCTAGTATATGATCCAGTCAGCGTTCAGCAGCCACCTGTTAGCCCTCATTCTCATGACGACCACCTAGAAATATCTCTCCATGAATTAGCTGGATTCACAAACCCACAAACAATGCATGTCAAGGGTTTCTTAAAGAAGTTACTTCTTACAATACTCATTGATTGTGGTAGCACCCATAACTTCATTCACCCTCAGAACGCCAAATAGGATGATTTTTTTTCCATCCTTGCTCTATCTTTATAGTCATGTTTTCTAAGGGGGTCACCTTACCTTGCAAAGGAATGTGTCACAATGTGTGTATCTCTATTGGAGATTATAATATGCACTCTAACATGTTTTCCATGCCCTTAGGAGGATGTGATGTGATTTTGGTCACTCAATGGTTACGCACACTTGAACCCATCTTATGGGATTTTGTTGAACTGTGGATGTAGTTTTCATTCAATGGGAAAAAACACATATTCAAGGGCTTACAACCATGGTCTATGAGCTTCATCAGTTCACATCACATGGAAAAGATACTTAAGAAGAATTGACATGGTGTCATCGCTCAGCTCCATTTCATTCATATGAAACCTTCAACAGTCTCAACTACTCCCTTGGATCATTCATTTCAATCCACCCTTCAGATGCCTCATTTTTATAATCCCTTCACTCTTGAGAGTGATGCTTGCAACAATGGAGTTGGTTTTTTCCTCCTTCAAGATGAACATCCCATTGCATTCACGAACAAATCCCCTTTTGGTAAGAATTTAGCCACCTCTACATATGAGAACGAAATGATGGCTATTTTTCACGCAGTATAGAAGTGGTCAGTATACCTCTTAGGGAATCCTTTCTGCATTAAGACTGATCACCAGAATCTGAAATATTTCTTGGAACAACGGGTCTCATCCCCAACACAACAGAAATGGGTTAGAAAACTCATGGGTTATGACTATGAGATCACTTCCAAGAAGGCTAAGGAAAATCTTGTCATGGATTCTCTTTCCCACACATTTTATGACCATGTTTCTCTTTCATCTATTTCTATGCCTATTCCAAATTGGTTACACTCTGTTCAGTAAGGTACTCCGGGTTCCTCAAAACGTATGAGCAGGAATGCGTAACTTCTTTTGGAAGGGGATGAAACGATAAATTCAATAGATGGATGTTGAATGTGGTACATCTTCAAGCCACACAAGTTGAACTACACTCCTTCCACAATTGATCAAACCTTTTTCCATCCCTACAAGGATTTGGACAGGTATTTTGATGGATTTCATTGAATGTATCCCTAAATATGGAGGGAAGGTCGTAATATTGGTTGTGGTCAATTGAATCTACAAATATAGTGATGTTTTTTCTCTCATCCATCCATATACTGTCTCCTCAGCAGCACAAATTTTCATGGATAAGAGATTCCATATTCCTAGAATCCCTTCCTCTATTGTCTCAAACCGTGACACAACTTTTACAAGTCAATCTTGGCTTGAACTATTTTTCCTCACTGACACTAAACTGAATATGAGTTCCATTTATTACCAACAAAGAGATGGTACAACTGAACTCATCAACAAAGGTTTGGAAACTTATCTTCATTGCCTCGCCCGTGAACAACAACATCCGTGGGAAAAGTGTCTCCCTCTCGCTGAATGGTGCTACAATAATTCTTACCACACTGCATCTAAAATGACTCCATATGTAGAATTTTATGGCCAGGAACCTCCAGTAATCCTTCCATACACCCCCAACAGTTCAAGAAGTTGACATGGTTCTTCGAAACGAAGATCAGATTCTTCACATTCTGCAGGGAATCCTTCACATGGAAAGAAACCACACGAGACAACAGGATGATCAACATCGTTCTAAATGCATTTTTAAAGTTGGTGATATGGTTTTCTTTGTCTACATCCTTACAAGTAATCTTGATTGAAACTCAAATGGCATCAAAATCTCTCTCCAAAGTTCTATGGGCCATATAATTTTCTTTAGAAGATTGGTTCCGTTGCTTCTAAATTGGAACTTCCTCCTTCTCGCATTGACCATTATTTCATGTCTTTTGTCATAAGAAAGTGATTGGCACCAACATCAAAGAAAAATTTGTTTTACCAGAACTGGATACTGAAGGATCCATCATTTTGGAATTGGAGGCCATCCTCAATAAGTGCACTCATCAGATCCACTCTCAGTCCATCACATAGGTCTTCATTCAGTGGCACAACATGCAGTGAGCGGATCGTACATGGGAACCACTCTTTCAGATTCAACAATAGTTTCCACATCTCAAGCTTTGAGGACAAATATTTTCTAAGAGGAAGGGAATGTTAAGAACCCGTGTCAACCCTCCTCTTTATTTCATTACTATATTTTGTTGGATGCACATGCTTTGTAAGTCATCTCATTAATATGTTGTATTTTCCCACATTCATGGGGAGTAATAGTTGTTTAGATTCAACTTAGTATATAAATTATTGTTGAGTCCAATGAAGGCATCCAAGAGTTATTTTGTATTGAACTTTCTCTAAGGAGTTTTTCCCCTCGAAGTGGTCCATGATCAATAAATATTTCTATGCTCCATTATTTCTATTATATCGATCATTATCACTTATTATTGCAGGAGATTCTCCACATTGACCACTAATTACCACTAATTAACCCCTAATTATCCCATAATTGACCCCTTAGTAACCCCTAATTACCCTTTAGTTACCCATAAATACCCCTAAATTACCCCTAACTTTGCGCAAGGCCCGAGTCCATGACATAGGCCTTATAGAGGGAATTTTTGGCTTATGAGTGGAATATGGTGGCAATTTTGGGATATAACACCATAAATATTTTTTTACAATAGGTTAAGGTTTGAGATTAAATTCTAGGGCGTAAGTTCATATAGTTTCCTCTAGGTCTCATGGGTCGTGTGTAACACCCCAAACAACTACACATGCCATACCAAGGATAAAAATGGCATTGAGTAAAATATGTCCATCATTTTGAGAATTAACATACCAAGGACATTGCTTATTGATTCCCTTGCCATGGTCTAGGGATAAAATTCAAGGCACTTGTCCATAGCATATATTTTTATGGGGTTCACATGGCATGTTTTGTAACTCAAGGAAGAACACATGCCAATAATACATAATCTTTGGCCCCCATGGAATCTATCTCTAATTCTTACATGCCATGTGTTTGTCCTTAAGACACAACATAGGCCATGCATTGGAAACCTTTTCAATGTGATTAAGATTACAAGATTCAAAATCTTGATTTTAAATTTATTGTGTGAACCTCTCTCAACAAAAAAAATTATATGGAGGGAGGCTCTCACATATTTGGAGTAGAGGAAGCTTATTTGACTTGCAATCAAAATATCCAGATAATTAATCATTTCTCCTTTAGTAGCATCTATCCTTTGTCAAATATGGATACTTTAGGACTTCCACTCCTCTCCAAGGATGTAGCATATCCTTACATTTTGGTCTTTTGATGCTTTGAAATTATCTAAGTCATCAGTAGAGAAACCACTACTTTGAGTTTTTCATTTCCCATCTTTATTTGCAACAATCTCTTATAATATCAATGATCAAATCTTAGATCTAAGTAAGTTGTCGTAAAGGTTCTAAGCATAGAAAACTAGTATTTGCAATCTTTTATCTTCATCATCTAAATATAACTTTTTTTTTGTAAAAATATTGAAATAGAATTGGCACTAATCTAGTGAAACTCGAGTTTCAATAGAATTGATGCATATATTATGTACATGAGTTTTGTGTGTCACTTGTGTATATGGTTTAGGTGAATTTATCATGTCCTTGAGTTTAGTGTGTTTATTTAGTGATCTTAGTTATTATCATCTTCATTGTGATGTGAAATGTCCTCACTTTTTTGCTTTAGATATTGGAGTTAACTGTTGGTGGCTAATACTTCATTCTCATTTTATGAAGTTTAATCAAACTCCCATAGTACCACTATGCACCTTTTAGAAGGTGTAGGTATGCCTATTTCCTTATTTTCCACATGGTTTCATTGAGTGACCACTTTATACTTTCCTATTTCAGCTTAGATTTCTTTGGGATGTAGTGGAAAGGGGACAAATGGGAAATCTGTTTTTATGAGTGGTTTTATAATAACCACCCTTAAAAATATTGTTCAAGCCATTATACTTGTCTTATTATTTTTCTTATGTATAATTCCAAAAATCATTACACTTCACCTCCTTGGTGGTGTTTTCTTTTCATTGGTGCATGGAAATTTCCTAATCTCTATCAAGATGTGCATGTGATTAAGCTTCCTTTCTAGGGAAAGTCTCATGGAAAACCCTCTAAGTACATCCTCATGATCCAGGGATGGTAAATGTGGTAAACTGACGACCCTGATGACAAAGCCTAATCATAAGGGATTCAGGAGCTTTGAACTCATCATGACCTTCTCATCTTTGAGGTAATTAACATCTCACATTTGGATCATGACAACTTCAGCTAACTCTTGAGGACAGCTTCATGGCTAACATGTGCATGTTCTTCAACATTATGGCCAATTTATTCACTTGATTTTAAATACAAGATTATGAAATTTACATAATTTATATTTTTTGCTCCATTTTTGTTTATACTTGTGTTGTTGTATTCGATTTAAATATGTAACATAGATTAATAGTGTGGAGCTCAATCCAACTCCCCACTAGTGAAATAGTTTGGATTATATGAAGGAAATAAGGTTTTATCATTCATTTTCTTGAAAGTAATGTCAAATCGTGAAGATTGTGTAATAGTTAAGTAAAAGTGGGATAATACCCAAAGTTTACTATGCAAGGAAACCAAAATCAAAGGAGGTAAGTTTTCCACATATGAGGGAGTTCATAAGACTTGGTGGGGGATTCCTCATGGAGGGGATTATTATTCACTAGAACAAATTCTAAATGGGGAGAGAGATGGGAGACTACAAGGAGGGTAAAACCTTGTGGATACTAATATTTTTAGACTAGGGAGACTACCTCGAATGTGTCCCAGAGTGTGAGATTGAACCCGTGTCATTGTGATGTCATATCATTAATTACAGATGGAATCTGCATTGAGATATCATTGATTTCAATATTTCCTGAGGTTGGCTGGTGTGTTCCTCTTCCACAATGATTTTGGGAAATATTTCATTAAAAATATAAGTTCCCTAGAACTTAATTGAATTATGTATATTGGTAAATTATCTTGAGCAGATAATCAAATAACCACACACACTTGAAGTCAGGATTGCGGCTAAAGGATCTTGAGGAAAATTCCATGGTATACGAAAAAAGATAGGATCTTATGCCATAGCATTTTAGTATGGATCTCATGGTTAGTGTACTGGGTCTCAAACCACCACATGAATTACCCTTGTTTAACCCTTAATTGACCCTTAATTTCCTCTAATTATACCATCATTATCCCATAATTGACCCTTATTAACCCCTAATTACCACTAATTACCAAATAATTACCCGTAAATGACCCTTAATTACCCATAATTGACAACAAATTACCCCTAAATCATCACTAATTAACCCCTAACTACCCTTAATTTACCCATAATTACCCATAAATTGCCCCTAACTATGAGTAGGGCTCAAGTCAATCAAATAGTCCTTATAGATTAGGGAGCTTTTGGCTTGTGAGTGGGATATGGTGGCCGATTCAGGATGTATAAAACAATGAAGGGTTTTTTATAACTAGGTCATAGTTTGAGATTAACATCTAGGGCCTAAGTTAATATTGCTTCTTCTAGCTCCCATGGGTCATGTAGTTCCCAAAAAATATACACATGCCTTGGATAGGAAACTTTTAACATATGAGTGAGATATGCCCATCATTTTGAGAATTAACATACCAAGAATGGTTCTCAATTCCTATTCCATGCTCTAGGGATAAAATCCGGGGTACTAGGCCATAACATATATCTAGATTGAGCTCACATGCCATGTTTCATCGCTTGGGGAATCATGCATGTTCTTAATACACAACCGTTGGCCTACGAGTTTGGTGTGGTGTTGATTTCAAGGTTTGAAATACTTGATATGTTTCTTGGGGATAAGGGCATAGTTTGTGCAAAATCCTAGGTTCTAATCCATGGAATCTATCTCTAATCCTTACATGTCATGTGTGGGGCCTAAGCCACAACATAGGACATGTATATGAAATATCTGACATGTGAGTAAGATGTCATGTGACATTTGAAGCTAGGTTTAATACACCAAGGATGATTTTCACGACCCAATTTGTGGTCCAGGGTGAAGATACATATTTTTAGTCCATAACATGTGAATTTCAAGTTATATATATGACATCGATGATGCCCTATCCCATATTTTTCCCATGACATGGATATGGTGGTAATTTTAAGGTTTTTCACATTATGGATGCATCTTCTTCATTAATCCATCATTTGTTACCAAAAACGATGTTGTTGAGATAAAACATTTGTTAATGGGGCTTGTGGTATTTTCATAATAACCCATGTCATTGCATAGGGCCTGTGTATGGAATCCTCAGTTTCCCGCATCGGATACGTGGCCACCACATTAATGAGGGGCACACTAGGGATGGATATTAAGAACCATTCCATGGTATAAGGAAAAATATAGAACCTTATGTTGTCATGGTCCTTGTGTAGGGCCCTACACATAATTACTTTACCTTACAAGTGAGATATGGTGTCCATCTCAATATTGTGTAACATTGATACAGACTATTATTGTTTCCTATAGCATGCCCCATGAACTAAATTTAAGGTCCGATGCCATATTAATTTTCTATGTGGTTGATGGTACATGCATGTTAACATTAAATACCACATAATAATTACGTATGGAATCTCTAGCCTACATGTAATAATGTGGCTCATGAGTGGCGTGTCGTAAGGCCTTGAGACAACACATAATCTCTATGGAGGGAATATTCTTTCAACTACAAGTGGGATATATTTGTATTTTGATATTTATAACATCGATAATCTATCTCTTGGCCCACACCATGTAATATGGTTTAAAATTATGGCTTAAGTTCATACCATTTGTTTACGAGGTCATGGACCATATGATTCCCTTGACCATGACATAGCATGAACCAGAATAGAAAATATCTATTCTACATGTGAGATCTAGTCATGATTTTGAAAACGTGTGCATATGGGATGGTTTTTGATGCGTGAGTTAAAATGTAGTAAAAAATATGGTCATAGGCTGCAACATTTGCCTCTAAATCTCATGCTCCATACGTGGGTACCCAAATTATCACCACAAGCCCTCCACAGGCAATATTTGGCATGTAAGTTGAATATGGTCATGGCCATTTTGAGATTTGGATCAACAACATGGATGGTTACCAATGATACCAAATTAAAGGTTTCATGAGGCATAATTTTTGGGGTCCTTAGCCACTACGTAGGCCTTATAAATGGGAACTTTGTCATGTGAGTAAAATATAAGAATAATACGATTATAGACCATGAAGAAATTGAACTATTCTTTGAAAATGGATGGGTACATTTTGTTTCCCAAGTTCAACAATTCCTAATCAATACTCCAGATTTCTAGGCAAGTTTTGGGAAATATTGCATTAAAGCATGTATACATATCTAAAGAAATCTATTTATTTTCATCCCTATACCAATGGGAAGAGTAAAGTTATGAGAAGGTTATTTTTTAAGGATTATGACAGTATACATAAGTATAGTATTATAGGCGATTATTGAAAAAATCATATAAATAAATAGGTAGGAGAATATCAAATATGAAACATAAAATTTACTACTCAAACTTGTAATTTTTGGCAAATATTATGATGAAGAAAATAGTTTATGTAAATAGAGGTGATATTAGAGAGTAAAAATGACAAAATAACGAATTTATTTTTTGAAAAAATTCCCCAAAAATAGCCAATTGGAAAAATTTTGCCCCTAAAGTTTTCCCTGGTTATGAGTAGAACTTTGGCCCAAATTTTTAGGGGATATAATTAAAAGAACCGAAATACATGGGGTGTAGAAGTAAATTGTATTTAGCATCCTTATAACAATCAAATTACCTATACTACCCCATAATTCCTACATACGGAATGTTTATCATATGAGTAGGATATAGTAAACATATTATAGGCTCTATAACCTAAATTTTGATTCCCAACCCTTGGTAAAGGCTGTGAGAGCCATCCTTGTTGTGCAAAACCTAACCATATTCATTTTGCAAGGCCTTTGTGGTGGTTTTGGATTATGTGTATGGTCCATGATCTATAAAATCTTCCTTTAGGCCCAAATATGTTGACGTTCCTCCTCTCACCATTCGTACAACCCCAATAACCATCCACAATGCAAAAAAACCATGAAATGGCACTCATACTACACGTATAGTCCAAATATTCCTTTATAAGGCTTGTTTGGTGTTTTGGGACCATTTCCATTGTCTATAACCTATAAAATCCTCTTTTACTCCCAAATATCCATACACATTCAATAAAAACTTAAAATGTTGCACATATGGCACATGTGGGACAAATATTTATTTGCATGGGTAATGGTCTGTAGTTAGATACATCATTGATGCACACAAACTCATAATGATTTACATAAAACACATGTACACAAAATATTCCCATTATAGAGAATCTACTACTTTGTTACATGGAGGATATGTTTTGGGAAACACTACTTGGCTCTCAACCTCGAGAGTTTTTAGAAGAGAAATCAACATAGTATGAAATATTTTGATGCCTAGACTCAAAATTGAATGCCTTGGAAAATATTGCAATCCAAGTTTTGATTGGATAACCTAAACAAGATGATATTTGATCAAATCAGTGACATTACTCAAATCTATGTTGACAAAATAAGGCCCAAATCTTCTAAATCTAGATTTAAATATTAGAAATGAATAATAGCCAATGCCTTAACAAAATATAAGAACAAAGATTGTTTTTCATAAACCTCTTTACATGGTAAATTAAGTGATTTATCGAGGATACTCCTATTTTACGACTTGGATACTCCCTACCTGGTTGCTTGAATCCATGACTAACATGTTTGTATTATTGGTATTCTTCTTGTGGTTCTATGGATTCACATCAGGATGTATCTTCCAATACTTACATTTGGTGGGACCATCTATGTTACAACAGTTGAAATGGTTATTTGGATCCTTTCATTATTTCATAGTGGTTGTTGTGTTATTATCCTCTCCTTTCGATTTTTTTTCTCCTTGGAAGCATCTTGGTTTCCTTTCTTTCTGGAACTACTTGATTGTCCTTTAGTCTTACCCATATTCTCCATATAATTGTGCTTCCATACATGCCTCTTTAATTATCATGGGTTTCAAGAGCTTCACTTTGCTCCATAAATGGCTATTTAGGAGACCCAAACATTTGAGGAGTGCCTCTCATTTCTTGGTATATATATCCAACATAATGGCCATTTTTTTGAATTATGTAGTGTTCTCTTGCACACCCTCCCCTTGATTCTATTAAAACTCATGCAAATAGGTCAATTAGTCCTATGTGTACCAAATAGGGTAGAAATAGGAATTAAATAGGGTTTTAAACAACTCCCACTTAGTTACTGGAAAATCCCTCTAACCTAAGCGTATCGGTGTGACTTTCCCACCAAGTTTGAGAATGGTCCTCTACCTTTAGTCGGGCACATGAAATATTTTTTTGATACTCTATGTTATGAAAATTGAAATGAATGGCTAACTACTTCAACCATTGATTCAAATTAGCAAGATCAATCTCACCCTAGTAGGGTTTTATGTCCATTTTTTTCTCCTTTAAAGCAAAGACTAAGAAGAATTAATGGCACTATAAATTGGTTTCTCTTTCTCTTAACTCATTTCATGGGTCTTGATTATATCTATATTACTTGTTTGAGATAGCTTATGAGTTTCTACAAAAATCCTGAAAATTCCAAGCTTGTTCCCTAGATTTGTGAGTGAATTGTGCTTCCATCTTTGAAAATCTATCGTTTGGCTAATCCCATAGATTTCTACTATTCTGCTCACCTACCATGGTATGATTCTAGTACTTCTTAAGATTGCAAATTTTTATCCCAAACAAATAATTTAAGGCCTCAACCTAACTTTGAAATTTTTTGTACTGCCAATCACAAAAGTAGGATTTTCTCATAAACTAGGACCTACAAGCCAATAACACCAAATTTTCAACCTAGAAAGTATAAAAACTGATGAAAATTTATATAATGATCCATTTTATATCACTAGGAAGGATCTTGGGTGAAATGAATTAAAATACATAGGTGGTGAGGCTATCTACCACCCTTGTTTATGAAACACACTCATCATTGCTGTGACTAAGAATACCCAATCATCTCTATGTGGGATGTTTTTTTGCGAAAAAATCATTACTTTCTTCAACAATTTTTTGGAAAAAATACCACAATGATGTCACGTCTAAGGTGCCTAGGTAGGAAAATATTCCAATCATGTTTTGGTATTTCAAGTGTAACTATGGACAAAATTCATTTTGAAGAAACAATATTGTTTAATAACCATTCTTGGATCTCTTTACATGCTTGAACCTATATGATTTAAGACATTTGACTATAGTTTTGCACCATACGATACCAAAACGCTAAACATTTCACATAATTGTTGATACACAATATTAACAATGAGATCAATTAAAATCCTCAAATCCCCTTTAAATATTTCCTTTTTAAATCCCATGTGTCATTGACCCAATAAGGTTTCATCTATATTGTAATATTGTTAAAATTTACATATTCCATCAATGTTCATTTTATTCATCTTCATAAAAGAACTCCATAATCATTCACCATTTATACTTTGTAATATTGATAAAATTGACATATTCGATAAAAATTAAATTTTATTTATCCTTGGCACTCCAAAATCTTTCACCATTACCATTCTTCATGCTCTATCATTTCACAAAGAAGTATTTATTCCATACATTGTTAAAGAAGATGCATCATATACACAATACTTTTGATACCTGTAAAAATTTTATGAATCCAAGGGAGTATAAGCCATGTGCATGATTTTGTTTTGTCAACTTAGACATTTTTTGTATTTTTAAGAACATTGACTTTTTATAACAAAAAATGAAATAATATTTTTAGGTATTTTAAGGAAGGTAGGAAATACAAAAAATTCAATTTGGTTCTGACCCATTTTAACATTTGCTCAGCCATTCAAAACCATTATCAGCTTACTCAACCACCATGAAATAATAATTCATTGACTGCCAACCTCCTTAATCACCAGATTCATGATCAGTGAAAATAGGTTTCAAATTAATTTTCATGGCTTCCATTTAGAGGCATCTTTAGAGTACAATTTGTGTGAAAATGGTCCTCTATTTGGGGTCACAATCCCTAAGTGCGGAGCAAAATTTTATTGTAAGGGGTTCTCTACATTTATATTTTTTCACTCAATCACACATGATTCATTCTCACCACCATCACCATGGATAATATGATAATGAGGGTAGAGGATTAGCACAACATCAGAAAATCCAAATTGGGGCTTGCATCTGAAATTGCAATCACTCGTGGAAATGTTTTCATGCTTGATTTTGATTGTTTTAAGTGTTATTAAAATTTTGTGGAGAGATTTTACCATTGAATATTAGCAATATGGTTATGTTGATCAATGTTTATTGATGGTTATGTTCTTATTTTTCAATTTTTCTCATCATCATTTGGTGCACTTTACGTACAACGACTTATTTTTGTCAGGGAATGACCATAAGGATAAGAGTTTCTTAGTGGTAGAAAATTTCTAGACTTGCTTTTGTCAAACTATCTCTAATTTGGTTGGATCTTATCCTTGGCACTTGCCCAAATGAATTGGTTTCGATTTTAATAAGTTGCAGAGTAATGAAGCAATTGGGTTTAGTTAATTTTGAAAACACATCTTTGATTATCCTACATGATAATATGATAATTGGGGAAATATTTGTATTGCAGGTTATTCTAATTTTGAATATTCTCAGACGTTACAGAAGGTTTTATCATTTTCTTATTGGTTTGGACAACTCTTTATTTATTTATTCATTTATGAATTGTTTGGATGATATTTGAATGAAACTCCTACATTCCTCATAATATTTATGATAAATCATTGATTTCGTTCCTTCTAAAATGTGTATCAAATTCTCCAAGTGGGGGTTCTTTATCTCAGATTTTTCCTGCACCAAAAATTGAAAACAAACCCATACTAATATTTGAAATAAAATAAT
Organism: Pseudotsuga menziesii; assembly: GCA_001517045.1. Classification (NCBI taxonomy): domain Eukaryota; kingdom Viridiplantae; phylum Streptophyta; class Pinopsida; order Pinales; family Pinaceae; genus Pseudotsuga; species Pseudotsuga menziesii. Next base: position 61,371 of record LPNX010002049.1, on the reverse strand, counting down.
GTTAAGAATGTCCATAAAAATTAATATCCAAGTGGTAATTACCTACTCCCTCATAAATTTAGTTGTTCTCTTCAAGCACTTGTTCATTCCCTGCCTTGACATTTTCACCAAATTCTTTGCACAAGTACAACCAAGGTTGTTGTATCCCAGTTAATGAACCTGTTTTCCAAACTGATTATTCCTTTGTCATCAGCTGGTTTATCATATAGTACTTCCATTCCAGAAAGTAAAGAACAAAACTTCCTATCCACTGGGAGGGTGCATTCTTCCAATAGTCCTAAAGTAAGACCAGAAAAATTATCGAGTTGACCCAAATTCTTATTTTTTTTCGATATGGATGTGCTCATGAAACTTTTGTCCCCGCCTATAACCTTTCCAGTTCCATACTCAACATAATTGCAGTTAATGATGTTGTCTTGATCAATTTTCATCTCAAATGTCACCCAACCTTGATTTTGATTCCCATGTTCATAATCATTCCTTGCACATTTTGTGTACATTTATTTAATACCAAGAATGTTGACCCACATACCACCCTCAACATCTTGAAAAAAACTTAATTGAGTGGATGTCCCTTGCATTCCTCGAATAGGAAATTCTTATGTTTCATGTTTGCTTAAAATAAAAAAATATCCACAACTCTAAAATCATCTTTGAGTCTGTGGGAAACAATCTCTTCAATACCATAAAAAAAACAAATAATAATGGAAATAGGTTGTCAAATAATAGTGGTAAATGCAGATTTCATAACCATGTCGAAACGTGCTTTCTATCCTTTCCTGTTACATCTATTTGAACATGAAATAAACTTTGTATTGGTAAATGCAGATTTCATAACCATGTCCAAACATGCTTTCAATCCTTTCTTGTTGCATCTATTTGAACATGAAATAAACTTTGGATTTTGACTGGATTTCCATCAAACTTACTAAGTATATGAACACGAGTACTCAATTCAGTACTGAAAGGACTTTCTCCTTGGATCGTCTTACATAGGTGACTCCACTTACAACTGGTTGATTCACAACAAACATAGTAGATTCCATGTAGCCAATGTTTGTACTGAAAGATGCTTAGAATAAGATGATAATTATGCAAACCTTCTAAACTGCAAGTAATTCTTTAAAATGATTGAGATAAGAGAGATAAAAGTGAAGTATATTGTCCATTAGTGCCATCCATTATTAGAGTAATCACCAAATTTGTTCCAAATCAAATTCATGGACTACTTAAGAATAGGAATATTATATTCCAAAAACATATAAATGAAGTGTAGGATTCCCATGCATACTTCTAGACTGGTAAATTTATAAGGTTATTTGATTTTTTTGTGTTCTTATGCTTTCTTATTACTACATAGTGGAAAAATAGCCAATAATGTGTCCATAATAGAATCGTTAGAATAAACTCCTTGACTTATTTGACATTATTATCGATCGAATTTCATTCTTCGATGATCAACAATTGATATTAATGATCCCGCACCAACTGGAAAATGATAAATCTACTAGTGCCTACATCTAGATCATTCTTTAATCTAGAGGTTGATATTATTGCTTGAGTGCAATGATACTGGATCAATAAAATAAATTTAAGGAGTTCCATTGTAGATACTGGTGTTACTTTCTGCGTTGCTTCTCAGATATGGATTCTTGATCCAGACCTTGCACTTTTTCTTTCAACTGCTATTTTTTATTAGCCAAACACTGCATTTTCTTTAGTTACTTTTGATCAAGGTGAAGTTAAAACTTGTCATCAAGGATGGTTGGAGGCTAAAGTTAAAAAACTATTCAAGAGGGATTTGGCTGAAGAGGTTCAACATCTCACGGAATTTGGTAGATTATGTTTGTTGAGGTGCATCCTAACTGTTATTCCATGATCTGTGCTAAATACAAATCGTCTTTTTCTAATAAATTACATTGATGTTGGGGAATTTAGATTCTAAACCTATAAAGAGAAGTAAGGGTAGCTTCAGGATTGGTTTAAAGACGGTGACATTAGATATAAATTTAGGATATCCAATATTTAAAATGATAAATAATGCAGAAGGTTGTACTTTGGTTTCTTCCTTGGTAAGTTAACAATACAGTTTCAGTAATCACAAAAGGTGCCTTTGTATTTCGATAGAAATGAAAGGTTATTTATGTAAAAGAGGACGTTCTTTTTTAAGTGAGTTGTTGTGGAATATGCTATTTATGTAAAAGAGGACGTTCTTTTTTAAGTGAGTTGTTGTGGACTATGCTTTTGAAGTTATTGTTAGAATATAATCCGTTAGGGATTATTGTAAATAAATAAAGAAAACTGAATAGTTAGGAAGCCGAAAAGGATGGGAAGAAGGTGAAACACAACTGTCTATGAAATGTATAAATAAATGCTTTTAGCTATGTAATGGATTGAATTGGGAGTTATACCTAACAAGTGGTATCAGAGCGGGTTCCTGCCATAACTCCTGCTATTAAGTTTTAGTTCTGGCAGCCTGTATGCTTGCCAGTCCATTTCCAGACTGCCTGCTCCATCAGTCTGCCCCTACGGGCATTCATTATGTGCGTTTATTCTCTGCTATAACAATATTATACCTAAACCCTAATTTTCTATGTTGGAGTCTTCCCTCCACGAGTGTGTTTCTCCTCTCTCAGATTACTAGGAAGAAACCCTAATTTTTGAACTACCTACCTGCGTGAAGAGTGCTATCTCCTCACTGTGTGAATAGATTAGAATGAATGCGACCTCCATCATGTGAATATTGTGACTTGTTGGAGTGTGGGTTTCATTGGTATCTACCCTAGACTGCTGCGGGATGCATTGGAGCTGTGAGCTTTCTATATGCATTGAACTGATTGAGAATTGCGCGTGGAGTCTTTCTGGAATTGTCTGCATATATTTTCATATTTATGATGAGGCTGTTGTATGAGCCTGCTCTTGTATTGTGAGCATGAATGCATTGACAAGCCCTCCAAGTGACTGCTACGACCTCCATGTGACTGAATGTGGAGCTTAGATTGAAACGAGAAGCTCGCTCCTATAGAACGTGTAAAGACAAGCCTGCGTTGTATGCTGAAGACCAGCGTTGGAGGGGTCGTGGAGGCTACCTGCGTTGTATGATGCGTGTAGACTGCATTGATATATAGTGATACTAATATATCATACTAAAATATAGTGTGACTGTGATATATAGTGTGACTAATACATCATATATATATTTGAGTGCGTTGGAGGAGTGAAGAGTGCTACGATTTCATGAGGGAGTAATATGTGTTGAGTATCTGTGATATATGCTGCTGTGATCTATGCTATGACCTATCAGTGCGTGTGGGCTCTCCCATGATGATGTTGTGACCTATGCTGTGACCTATCGGTGTGTGTGGGATCTCCCACGACGATGGCATTATCAATGCTAGGTAACCCTATTTCTTGGTGGTGACTTTGTGTGTCAAACTGAAGTGATACTTTGTGGGATGACTGTTATGTGAAGACCTTCAAGCTCAGACCTTTGAATTATGCGTTGTGCATGAAGACTATGTATCATTACAATTATGCATGTGTTAAATACTGCCTGGTGCTGCTGAGTGGAGAGCCTGCTGAGTGGAGAGACTGCTTGTGGAGAGACAGTCATGTTGAAGCCTGCATTGAAAGATGTGTTGAGGCTGCGTTGAAGTCTCATTCTTTTTTTTCATTTGCGTGGAGACTATTTGAGGAGCTTCCTGCTGCATGTGCTATGTTCTGCTGCATGGAGAAGAGCTGCCTGCGTGGAAGCTGAGAAAAATGCTGAAGTGATATATACTGCTGGCTGCATTGGAGAATAATGGTGTATACATGCTGATGTATGCATGATTCTATCAGTGAAGACTAATCATATATATATTGTGTTGAATAATAATGGTGTATACATGCTGGTATATAAATGTTGCTGAACCTGTGTAGCTGCCTACGTATCAAGCGAGCCTGTGTATGATTGATATATTTTGATATATTTTGTATTGTTTGATACATATGCTATAAACTTGCATTGTATTCACCTTGGCAGAGACTATAGACCTGCAAGGTTATTGTTTTTTTCTATTTCTCTTTGTCATTATTGTAAATTACACTAACAGCTGTAAAAATGCAATCTATAGCATCTATAGTTGGTGCCACTCTCTCTGGAAAAGATCATTCCAAGGGAGATTGCAGCAAGAGAGGACGAGGGAGAAGAAACTTCAGAGGCAGAGGGGGCAGAAACAAAAGATCAGATTTGCAGTCCAAGCGTTGTGGAAAGACTGGGCACACATCAGATCAGTGCTGGGCTTCGTGGGACTCCATCAAAGATAAACATAACCAGAAGAAAGATGACCAAGATGCTAGTAAATCTTATGATTCTTGTATTGTTGCACATTGTAATCTTGGAATTAATGAAATGAATTCACTTTCATCTTACAAAGATTGTTGGATGCTTGATACTAGTGCAACATCACACATAACATTTAGAAAAGATTGTTTTGAAGAACTTAATGAAACACATAGTTTACTTTGCAGATAAGTCAAGTATTAAACCAAAGGGAATGGGCACCATTCGACTGAAGATGCCTGGATTCCATGATTTCTTATTGAAGAACATTCTTTATCTTCCATATTTGCAGAGAAGCCTGCTATTCTTGGTGGAGATTCGACAGCGAGGCCATTCCATCCACATGTTGGATGGAATCGTTGAAATAACAAAGTCCTCTGACAACCAAGTCATCATGACTGGATACGAAGATGGGAAGTTGCTGAAGCTAAAGGGTTCATCTGCAAGAGTTCAAAACTATGCCTAACTCTCTCAGCATGGAGAAGGTAATATGTCATCTAGTTCATTGTGGCATGCAATATTTGGTCATCTAAATTATAACAGTCTTCGTTTGTTGAGAAAGAATGGTGTATTTGGTTTTCCCAACATTCCCAAAGAGAAGAACAAATGTGATGCATGCATATTAGGGAAACATAGTAAGCTGCCATTCCATGAATCTAATTTCAGAGCAAGTAGGAAATTAGAATTAGTACATTCTGATTTATGTGGCCCAATGCCAACTCCTTCAGCAAATGGGAATAAATATTTTATGACATTTGTTGATGACTACTCAAGAATGTGCTGGATTTACTGTTTAAAGACAAAATCAGAAGCATTTCAAACATTCAAAGACTTTCATGCATTGATAGAAAAGCAAGCACAATCAAAAATTGGTACACTTCCTACTGATAATGGGAAAGAATACACTTCAAATCCTTTTGAAAATTATCTTCGCCAACATGGAATTTCA
>LPNX010002049.1:17467-55948 GCA_001517045.1 Pseudotsuga menziesii | reverse complement strand
ATGGTTCGCTCAATGATGTTTTTCAAGAATGTAAAACTAATGTTTTGGGGTGATGCAGTAAAATGTGCAGCTTATTTGAGAAACAGAAGTCCCTCAAATGATCTTGATAACAAGACTCCACATGAAATGTGGTTTGTCCATCTCCCTTCAGTCAGGCATCTCAGATTTTTTGGTTCCACCTGTTATGCCTTGATTCCGAAGGAGCAAAGAAACAAGCTTGGTGCTCGAAGCAGAAAATGCATTTTCCTAGGGTACGAAGAATACTCCAAGGCATACCATCTGTATGATGAGGTAAACAAGAAATTTGTTATTTCCAGAGATGTCATTTTTCTTGAAACTAATAAAAATGACCAGTCTATTGAGAGACAACTTGATCATTTGGAAAACTATCCTTATCCAAAGACATATTCTAAAAATGAATATGAAATTCCAAACCTTGAAGGGGGGATTCCTATTCTGGATCAACCTTTGGAATTTCCATATGAAGCACCAACTCCCCCGCATGAAGAAGTTCCTACTACTTCACTTGAACAAGAGGTTCAACTGGATGATGTTATTGAGAGAATTGAAAGACTCTCAATCAATGATGAAGCACCACCAGCTGATCAACCAGGACCATCACGGAAGATTCCTAAATAGGACACAAAGACACTTGAAAGTGTCCATCAGGATGAAGTTGGAAAGACAGGAACGAGAAGTTCAAAAAGACATGGAGGAGAAGCAGATAATTCAGGTGATGACATGGATGTATCATTTGATTGTGAATTTAATTTATCTGCTAACTTTGAACCAAATTCCTTTGGAGAAGCTTCTACTCGAGTTGAGTGGAAAGAAGCTATGCAGAATGAGTATGATGCACTCATGAAGAATGGAACTTGGAAGCTGGTTGACCCTCCAGTTGGAACCAAACCAATTGGCTGCAAGTGGGGGTACAAGAACAAATACAAATCAGATGGCTCACTTGACAAGCACAAAGCGAGGCTTGTAGCAAAAGGCTATGCACAGAAGGAAGGAATTGACTATGAAGAAACATTTTCTCTTATAGCAAAATGGGCTACCATCCGTACCTTACTCTCTTTAGCTGCACAGAAAGGATGCAAAGTTCATCAAATGGACGTGAAGACTGCTTTCTTGAATGGAGACTTGAAAGAGAATGTCTTCATGTCTCAGCCAGAAGGCTTTATTTTGAAAGGAAAAGAACAAAAGGTATGCAATCTTGTCAAATCCTTGTATGGCCTAAAACAAGCACCTCGCGCATGGTATGAAAAGTTAACCGAGCATCTTTTGAAGTTAAATTCCGAACATTTCGATCTTGATGATGCAACACTGTTTATAAAGAAAGTTGGAAGATTTGTTGTCTATCTTGTGGTGTACGTAGATGATCTTTTGATGACAGGGAACAATGAGATCTTTATAGCATCCATAAAGAAAGATAAAGATCTTTGAAATGACAGATATGGGACATCTCCACTATTACTTAGGAATTGAAGTCACTCAACATCCTAAGTATGTTTTCCTATCTCAGAAAAAATATGTTGGAGAACTACTAAACAAATTTTGCATGACAGAATGCAACCCTATATCTACTCCAATGGAGTAGAAAATGAAGCTCACATCAAGCGAAGGAAAAGAATTTGAGGATGTGACCAAGTATCGACAACTTGTAGGAATCCTTATCTACCTTACAACAACTAGACCAGATATCTCTTATGTTGTTGGCATACTTTCAAGGTTCATGCATAAACCTTGTGAAGGACATTGGTCAGCTGCAAAAAGAGTTCTAAGATACTTGAAGGGGACTCAAGACATTGGACTCAAGTACTCTAAAGTGGATGACTTCAAACTTATTGTGTACTCAGACTCAGATTTTGATGGCAATAAGGATATAGGAGTATCAACTTCTGGATACACTATGAGTCTTGGATCAGCAGCTGTCTCATGGAGATCACGCAAACAGTCAGTTCCGACAGATTCAACAAACAGAAGTAGAATATGTGGCTGCAGCTGAAGCAATGAAAGAAATAGTATGGCTCAGGAAGATACTTGAAGATTTAAAAGAAAAACAAGAGAAATCCACTCCATTATTGGTCGACAATACTTTTGCAATCAAGCTAGATAAGAATCCTAGATTCCATGATCGAACGAAACAAATCAACACAAAGTATCATTTGATTCGACATCATGTAGAGGCCAAGACAGTCCATCTTCGACATTGTTCCACAAATGATCAAATTGCAGACATCTTCACCAAAGCGCTTGGATGAGAAAAGTTTGAAAGATTCAGAAACATGCTCGGACTTACGAACACCCCTTCGGATTAAGAGGGGGATTGTTAGAATATAATCCGTTAGGGATTATTGTAAATAAATAAAGAAAACTGAATAGTTAGGAAGCCGAAAAGGCTGGGCGGAAGGTGAAACACAACCGTCCTATGAAATGTATAAATAAATGCTTTTAGCTATGTAATGGATTGAATCGAGAGTTATACCTAACAGTTATGCTGGTAATGTGAGTCTTATTTAGAGGCGCAATTATGGTTGAGCTATTGTGGAGTCTTTCATAAAATGAACCAGATGTGTTCATATTTTAAAAGAACTTGAATCGTATTTGAAATACCAAAATATGTGTCTTAATGAAATCTAAATGGACCTTTTGGAACTACGAATCAAACCTAAGATGTAAATATTACTTCTTATTTGTAAAATAAGTCTTATATTAACATAAATATATTTAAAAAACATAAAATAAAAGTGGAAAGGTATATGCAAAGATGATTCATATCCTCTTCCTTAGTGCCTTCTATATGGCCTTTAGTTAATACATATCTCTTCCCGCCAAACATGAAAAAATTAATGAAATGAAATTATCTATAATCATAAAAGAAAAATATGCTTCTTAACCTCCAAATACATTAATTTGAAATGTCTTCAAACTAACGTTTGTTGGAATGCATTTTACAAGGAGCTTTGCAATCGGTACAAGAAGATACCATTACTTTCCGTACTAGTGATGGGCTCATGTGAATTGGAGGTTCTATTGTACCACAACGTATTAATCCATGAGATGTATGCATTCATTCCATTTGTTTAAACTCTTGAGTGGGAATTTTAAGTATTTATGCATCCATGTATAATTCTCCTCTTTTGTTTAATGTAATATATTCACAATATTGTCTATGCCATCATAAGAATCAAGTATTACTGAGAGCCACACAACGATACCAACGATTACAAGAAAACAACTACATGGATCCAAACCAAGACCTCTATGTGGGTGCCATCTTTGACATTGAAACATCAAATGTGAGCCATTAATGAATATTTTCCTTTCATTTTTAGAGCAACATATTTGAAGTTCTAGATGGTAATCATAATAAACAAATCCAAAAATTTTGATTTGATTACAGGGATTGGACTTAGGGAAAAGATTCTTCATATTTTGGTTTTTATGCTCTATTGAGATGTTGACTAATGTGGTGGAAGACAGGATGTTGGAGCACGGAGGAGAAGTATGTTACAGATGTACTATTTATTTTAAAGCTACAGGCGCATGTGGGTTCTTAAAGTAGTTGAAGTTAAGATAATTGTCCAGGAAGAGTAGAGTAATTATTTTCTTTTAAGTCTCATTTATTGATACAATTTTCCTTTAATTATTAATAAATAAGTATTTAGTATCTACATTTCTATTCTACAAAAAAATGGGTAGGTTGTAAAAACAGCTTCCATAAGCTCTAGAAAATTCTAAAAATTTCAAAACTCAAAAAATCACTGGTTGTTTCCAAAACCATAATATCCATACCCCAACTAGGCCAAACATTTTGTAAACTAACTATTGATTTATTCACTGTTGAAGTGTACTGAGAAAATAAAGCTATTTAAAAAGTACTGTAGGCACAATTTTGCTCTGGTCTTTTGTCAAACACTTGAATGGTTAATGTTGTAGCTTATGCTATTAGATATGCCCATATATGATTACTTGATTTGATGCTAGCTCTTAGCAGGTGTTTCTTAGTCTTTATTTTTGGTTTATGGTTTAACATGTAAGTTGGAACAAATAAAATACTCGAAGAAAATCATTAATCATTATTACGAATCACATGTCGCTGACATACAAAATACCACGCTATAAATTGATATGAGTTATAATAGCAGTATGATTATCCCAAGTTAAATCAGACTCGACTCTGTTTCAAACATGTGGAGTGATGTCAATGTTTTCTTCCTTTGAATGCCTAAAAAATAAGTTGCCTCTGTTCCTTAGTTGACTGTAGTGGACTGATGTGAATGTGAACACATCTTTAGGATATGAACATGATACCATCTACAGGAAAAATGAGGAATATGCCCTCTTCAATGAATTGGAACTCTACTTTTGCATGCACGAATTAGTTGATATAAAGTGCAAACCCAAACAATCAGAAGGGGACAAACCCGACAAGGAATACACCCTCTTATACAATAATTATGGAAACATTTATAAACAATATACTTAACTGCTTAAAATTTTTTAACCTCCATCAATTGATGTTCCCTCCTGAAGAGGACTGATATGATTCCGTACACAGTCCCTTCTTTCTTCTTGATGTTGAAAGGATATTTCTTAATATTTTCCCTCTGTAGCAGACCGAGAGAAACTACTAGTGTGCCTTGTTAAAGTTAGTGTAGTTGCGAGACCCATTCTAAGAGATGATGGTACCCTATTCAGTTTATAACTAGGGAAGAGTAAGACCCTATAAGGTACCCTAGGCCCCCTTGTAGTCTCCTAGGGTTCTTGGTCTAGGAACAAGCAGGTTGATTCCATGGAAAAATGCCTAGCATGTTTCTAGGGACCTTATGTGCCTCTAGGATATTATGGTTTGGCACCAGGGACACAATGTCCAAGTAGATCATATAGGTATAGGAAGAGACATTCTTGGTCTAAGACCAGCCAGACTCTTGGTCTGGGACCAAGAAGGTCCTGTAGGTGGTTGATCAATACTCACTCTAGGAATGAAGCTCAACTTAGTACTAGGGACCATTCCCTAGGAGAATGGAGGACCTAATCACATACCAAGTGGCTGATCAACATGATTCAGTTTGGGACTGAAACTCAACCTAGTGTTGAGAGCCATTATTTAAATAATGGAATATCTTGGTCAGTTAACTAAGAAAATGATGTGTGATGTCCTCACTCCTAATCGATTACTCCTAGGTTGTTTATCAAGGGATTGACCACCCCTTGATGATGGCTAGAATAAAGCACCCAACCTACATCAATAAATTTCCTAGAATAGAACACATACCAAGAGATAATACATGCATGAGATAAAGTTCCTCACTCCTAGGGATATATGTCTTGTGGGAGTATTCTAAATCTATAAAATCCTCTAACTCATGTGATTTTCTAACTAAGAATCGACACTTAACTAAGGACATAAAAATAACTCTCTACTTCTTGAAATAACTAAAACTTGAAACTGTCTTGCATACATGAACCCTCTACCATTGTCTATTTATGTTGCACACCGTACAAGACAGTATTTATGTTGCACCTTCCCTCAGCTATCCATTTAATTTCAATTAAGTGTCACGAACAAAGTCAAGGAATATAGGTTTCATGTATGTTGCATTGATGTTTTTGCTGGTGAATTTACTAATCGGTTGCATCTTGTGCCATACATGACACTCTCTATCACTCCAAGTCTGTCCCCTTCTTAATCGAAGCACTCTCTCCTCCCAATTATACACCATATCTCTAACCAATAAATTTTTCTTCAACATGTAATGGATAACAATTCATAGAATCAATGGAAACTAACATATATAGGCTTTCAAATTCAGTAAGTGATGGAGAAAAAGGAAAGAAGAAAATCAATGATGTAATTTATATGATAATGTCTTGCTGATTATAATCACTAAGTATTGAGATTATAACATGTGATACTCACATTTTTGTACTCACATACCTACCCCCCAAGAGGTACAATTTTGGTCCACTCTTGTAATGTATTCCTGTATGCCTACCCAATGATGATACACTATCTCTCTATATTTTTCTTCTATGAAGGACCACCTTTATTAAATTTCCACTACCTTATCCTAAATGTGTGACCTCTTAGAGGTATCTACAACTTTGGTAGGACCCTTTGTTTCCTTCGCTCGCTTGGTCTCTATCCCTTGGTCATTAGTTTTCTTCACTTAGACACTTAGGGAACTTATATAAGGTATTTCTTAACTTAATGGTGGTTAGGGGTGCAAAGTCCCGATTGTGTCCATAATCACTTAGGATACTTCATTTCATCTCCACAAAGGCCAAAATATATTCTTGGTTTTTTTTAATGGAGTCAAATGAGTCAAAATTCCTTAACCTTACCTGCCTCTTAGTGAAAAGTGTGCCACAAATTCGTAAAAGAGTAACACCTTTGTGTTCCCCAACACACATAACAAATAGGAATTTTGCGTTGAAAAAATAGTGGTATAGCCTTCCAAAACAAACAATATTGAGTCAAATATCACAATAAAACTATTATGTACAACTTAGTGATGCCAAGTAGGACTCACATGTCCAATACTCGATCCATTCAGCAAGAAAACATTCACTGAGCTATCATCCAACTCACCTAGGAGGACTCAATCCTGGAACAAATTTTTTTGTATAAAAATTCCATGCCCTCTCTCTGTTGCTAATCAAATTGCTAGTTAAATTAGGACAATATTTATCAACTGTTAGATCTATGTCCCCACCAAATATATGGTGGACTTCAAATATGATGAAGCAGATTTCATTAAAATGCCACTCACATCAAAATTCTTTCAATCCATGCAACTCCACCCAGCAGAATTGTTGTGCGCCATCGATCTATTTTGATGATCGATCTCAATCGTCGATCTCCAATCACTTCGAAATAATTGGTTTTAAATTCTGCAACCCGACCCCTCCTTTATCTTCCAGGCTCTTTCTTCACAGGAATCCACCTTAGTTGTTTATCTTTGACTACCTCTAACCTCCGTCGCATGATCCTCAATCGTATGGGCGATTGGTTTAGGATTATCTTAGGCACAACTTCTGTTTGTGAAATTATACCGCGACCGTGGATCTATGCAAGATACACACTTTTTAATTTCTTTGTGATTTTCGTTGAATTTATTAGTGAAACGATCAATTCCTTCTGTAATATGAATATTTTCTCTTAGGACTACGAAATTGGAGTATGTTTATCAAGGTAAGCTTCTACACATACATCTCTTTCTTCACATGAATCCACCTTAGTTGTTGATCTTTGACTACCTCTAACCTCCGTCGCACGATCCTCAATCGTATGGGTGATTGGTTTAGGATTATCTCAGGCACAACTTCTGTTTGTGAAATTATACCGCGACCGTGGATCTATGCAAGATACATACTTTTTAATTTCTTTGTGATTTTCGTTGAATTTATCAATGAAACGATCAATTCCTTCTGTAATATGAATATTTTCTCTTAGGACTACGAAATTGGAGTTTGTTTATGAAGGTAAGCTTCTACACATACATGTAGAGAATTATATCTATACTCTTGGTTAATAAAATGAGGACATAAATGATCAAATCACTTGAAAAGTAAAACTTTGTTCTACATTCAACTTAACTAGTATGAAACATAGACTCTCAGCTCTCCACATTCCACTCCATTCGATTATGTCCTTCAATGATCTATCATTCACATTCAATTATTTTTATAACACTATGTAAACCTATCATATCTAAATAGTTTGAATCTAAATACCTAATAAAAGAAATCCTATCAATAAAGATCTATCCTTGAATAATTCCTCCTCATGTTCAAGGAGAAAAATGGAAAACTGCCACTTATTACAAAATATAACTAATCCTATATTTCTAACAACGAAACCTATCCATATAGAAGTGATTACATGGCATGTTTGTTCATCAACACAACAAATTTGAGTTGGATGTTCCTGCATCATACTCCTGGGGAAGAAAATAATTCTTCATTAGATTTTTAGGTTGCACATTGTGTTTGAAAATATGCAATAGATAGGCCATCACTAAATATCCAAACTAAAAGTTTACTTCTCTTCTCTTCAAGTATGATCTATGTTTATATTTTTCTACACTTTCCTGTAATTCTTCTTGATATGCTCCTGCAACTCATGCATGCTGATTTCAAAGGCTTTACCCTCTGCACTTCTTCTTTCCAATTTTTTAAGATATCTAAGTTCATAGACACCTGTTGGATGCATCCCACAGACAATTTGAAAAGGAATCATGCATGTACTTCCGTTGGGTGAATCATTATATGTGAACTCATCCTGAGCAAGATTGAAGTCCCATTGTTTTGTATGTTCATACATAAGACTTCTCAGTATGTTCCCCAAGATCCTATTTACCACTTCAGTTTGTCCATCAATATAAATGTGATAAGCATAGATAAAACTGGGATTACTCCCCAATTTCTTCCATAAATTTCTCCAAAAATGACCAACAAACTTTGTATCTCTATCATACATAATACTCAAAGGAAACCCATGTAACTTTACAATTTCTGAAAAGAATAGGTTAACAATATTGGTTGCATCATTAATATTTTTACCTACAATAAAATGATGAATTTTGGAAAATTGATCTACCACAAAATATATCTACCATAAAACGATCCATTTTGGAAAATCTATGTTGTACAAGACATTTCACCCTTGTAACCTAGGGTCTGGGGTTACCAAATTACTATTAGACTTGCAGAAAATCAGCTTTTATAGAAAATGGAATGAGAATAGGAAGAGATCTTGGCTTACCCGGTTTATGACAATTGATCCAAGCTTGGTCTTCTCTCGCTCCAATATTCTCCAAAGCTTCTAGGGATGCTTCTCTTCACCTGCAAAGAGCTAATTCTTCAAGCAATACCTCATACAAATATATATCATAGGTTAGATGAAAATCATATTAATAACATAATTAAACATATTCGTTAAACCAATATACATGAGATAAGCACAATACAAGATTGGAAGAAGAATTCTCTTTATTAACAAATAGTGAATAGGTAAGAATACAACTGAGCTTCTAACACAAGGACTCCACTGCAACTGAGGACTCTGACTTTTGCTGCTCCAAGACTCTAAAGGTATACCACCAGTATAACTTTTCTCTTCTATAATTGATTGATTAGCCCCATCCCAAGGCCTCTATTTATAATTTGGGAAATAGAGTGGTTTCAAAGGTTAGGATGGTTGAGACAGTTGAGATAGTTATGGATCAGAGCCCAACTAATCTCATATAATCATGATTTATATTTTTTAATGTTGAATTAAGGTATACGTGAGAATTGATATAGGAAATGCGAGTATGACATGTGGGTTTCTCAAAGGGAACTCGTGTATTCAAGGTACACGTGAGTTGCAATGCACATAGTCGCATATGACATGTGAGTTGAAATGCACATAGTCACGTGTGCAACCCAAAACTCGGAATAAAAATATATAAGGCTGGTCTAAATATAATGCATCGAAGGTCATTTAGATCTATAGTGTTTTGGCCAATTCAATCCTAATTTTCCTTTTGTGTACCGACATGATAAATGCCATCACTGGGACGGAGAAGTGCCATTTGGACTGATAGTATATTCCCCCTAATGTGTGAGGTCAGAGGCAAGTGATGGCTAAAATACATTACAATCTTTATCTTGGAGAGCTCAGAAGTCCAAGGAAGCAGAGGAAGTACCTGAAACAAATACATATCAATGTCATATACAAAATCATATCTGAGGATGCCATGTTAAATATACTGGAATACTAGCTCCTTTACAATATTTCATTACATCATATGATACTGGTACAATACCATGTATATTACAAAGGTGGATCGAACCCACAATATACATTGACGAGTCTTCAAAATCTAGAAGTTGTGTAGGTGAACAGAACACAATCTTGTGCAAATTAGGTTATAGATGTGAACCTAATTTCTTTGTCAAAATCGAAAGGAACCAATACAATCCAGACCATGTGAATAGATGTGTCGAAGTCAAACATGGAAATGATTCAACAGATTGTCAATCAATAGGTGAAACTGACAACTGAAGCAAAGGAGTTCACTAATGATGATAGTGAATCCTAAGGTACCATCACCAAAAATCTACGTCTTCATCTTCAAGAAGTGCTGATGAGAAACCATGTTGTGATGAGGAAGGAAATAGATCCTCCAACGGATCAAAAGAGTGACTAGGAACTCAATAAAGGAAGGTAGACACAAGTAATATTCAAATAGGATAATGATGGGATCAGGATAATAATCAGATGCAGGGATAAATCCTTGAACAATGAGCACGACATAGAGATGACCAAAGGAAGTTTTTAAATTTGTAGATAGGACAACTAGAATTATCTATCATGTAGGAGACATGATCATATTCCCCATGTATAAAGGACAAGTGGAGGAGTAAGAAACTCGAAGTGATAGCTGAGCTGGAAGTGTACACTAAGACATGAGTATCGGAAAGTTCAGAGAGTTCTATGTTCAAGGAGGACATGCTGCCACCGTCTGTAACCCAAAAATAATACTTCTTCCTTATATTTCCTATTAAATTCTAACGAGTCCAGGAATATCAACTCAGGTCTCTCTTCATTTTTTACAAGCTTGAAGAGGGGATAGAATAATGCTTGATAATGTCATTGATTCGTGGAATTTACGAGCCCAAACTAGTACATGCTAGTTGGTGTTTTCATATTTAGAGAGTCTGAAAACTCCGAAGAAGACTCCAGGGGGTTCCTTTTTCATCCAATTTAGTCTCCCGAGGACGGAAAAGTACAAAACATACTGTTAGGATTATTAATCCTCCCTTGTCCAATTTGGTCATATGTTTAAATCGGGAGTCATGTCTAAATCGGGAGTCCATCCAGTCTATTTATAGTCATTAGCACCATTGGGTAAACTTTACCTAATTGGGGCACATGTTCCAGTTACTAAAGTGTGGGGAACACTAATTGAGGCTCACTGCCACTTATTGCACTTGATTTCATAAGTTTAGGAGTCTCTTAGATCAATCCCTATAATTTAGGAAGCCACTGGGAGTGCCGAAACCAACCAAGGTCAGTTCACTTCAGTTAATGACTAGTCAATCTAAGTTAGGAGTAAGTTACCATCAGTTCAAGTCCTCCACATTCAATTAGCACTAGGTTTACTTGACTACACACATGTGGGGCACATTTCTCACCTACCACAGTCAATTAACCATTAGTCAACACTAAATTAACACTTGAGTTGTGTTTTAGAGCTCCGATGAACTCTGGTTATGGTTTAGACAAGGACAGTTAACTACTGGGTCCTCCGATAGTGATTTAGACAAGTCTTGATTACCTACATTCAATTAGAGTCTAATCAATTCAAACTTTGGAAATGAATTCATCAGTTCCTCTTCTCACCCGATCCTCAGACTATTTTGAATGGAAGGTGAAGATGTTTGGATTTCTGAATAGACAAAAAATCTTTTGGGTGTATCATGGATACGGTAGAAATTATTTTGAGAGTGATAACGACTGGCTAAATGCAAAGGATAAAGCTTTTGAAATAATGAAACTGGCTCTTTCTCCTAGCTTGCTCTACCTCAGTAGATCCACTAAAGATCTAGAGGAACTCTGGACAAGATAGGACAGAACCTTTGAAATGATTTATGAGGATCATAATAGCACTTTGGAGAGCACATCCAGAACCATAAGCATCCTTGATCCAAAAATCTCGGCTTCCACTCTCTCTGATGAAGTTTTTCAAGATGAAGAAGAAGCAGAAGCTTCTACACAGTCAATTCGAATTGAAGACAGTCTCCATGCAGTGACTCCTTCTCCAGATGCTCCGGAAGTTCATGAGATCTATAATATCTCATATTCTTATATTGCTGAAACATAAGAAGACATTTGAATCTCTGATATTGAAGAAAAATTCTGCTGCACTTCCATGCAAACATTCACCGGTGATTTTCCTTTAAATTATGTGCAAAATTTACCAATAATTGCTTCCAAAAGTGAAGAGAATTTTGATTTTTATCCCTCTAATGTTGCTGCTGGTGTGCAAATATGTGATACCTTGGATATTTTGAAATAAATATCAGATTACCAGAGTGATCCATTCGCTCCCCATGATCTAGTTTTTCCAGCAAATTCCTACAGGATTGCAAGCACCAAAATTCAGAATTTTGAAGAAGAAGAAAGCTGTGCATCCACCGTCTCGGTTAACCATTAATTTGAATCTGATATTAACCTTATTGGATATGATATGATATTATTTATATCTGATATGATATTTTTTGGTTTAATATATCAAATTCATAATCTTTCAGTAATGCTTGTAGCTGTTCTCATCAACGGTGTGAAGAAACAAGTACCGCAAGTCTCCTACAAAACTGCTGCTGGGGATTTGATTCCATTTCATAGTTTTGGATATGTTTTGAACCTGTTTAGATCTTATTTACTTTCTGATCTGATATTATTTGGTTCATATTTTAAAATCCAAAATCATTCAGTCATGCTTGTATCTGCTCTCACCAATTCCGATGTGAAAAATCAAGTACCGCACTTTCTCTTCAAAACTACTGATGGGGATTTGGTGCTGGTTTCCTCATATGAGGTTACTGATATTTTATTATGTGATTCATTATCTATTTCAGAATCTATATCAGACTATGGATCTCAAGCATTCGCTCTCAACAGTCCCAGTGCTTCTCTACCATTGATCACATGCTCATCTTCTCACAGAACTAGTAAAGAGGAAGATTTTCTGCATCCACCTGGACACCTGCTCCTAACACTTGGGGCTGTTATTACCACTCATGGTTTTCTGTTCATGGCTGAAAAATATCAGTTTCTTGAGTGTTCTTCACATTCTCTGAATTCTCAAGAACCTTTTCTCACTTTTCAGTTTACTTCAGTCGCTCTACATGGGTCCAGTCTTCATCTGGCAGCTGTCTATATTTCTGATTTAGTTGAGCATATCATTCTTATTCCAAAGAGGAAGATTCCTCCAGACATAATGATGGAGAGGTTCACATGCCAGACCCTAGGATACCTGTGCACAGAAGAACGAGATTGATCCTGATTCTACCTGCTTAATTAGAAACGAGGTTTTTTTCCCATCTGGTTTTTCCCCAGCACCTTGTTTTTGAGCAGTTACCTTACTTTACTTGATGTAATGGGTGACATATGGTCTTAGTTACCAAGTCCCACAGATTGTCCAATTTAGAATTCAGGGGGGGTGTTAGGATTATTAATCCTCCCTTGTCCAATTTGGTCATATGTCTAAATCAGGAGTCATGTCTAAATCGGGAGTCCATCCAGTCTATTTATAGTCATTAGCACCATTGGGTAAACTTGACCTAATTGGGGCACATGTTTCAGTTACTAAAGTGTGGGGAACACTAATTGAGGCTCACTACCACTTATTGCACTTGATTGCATAAGTTTAGGAGTCTCCTAGATCAATCCCTACAATTTAGGAAGCCACTAGGAGTGCTGAAACCAACCAAGGTCAGTTCACTTCAGTTAATGACTAGTCA
Source organism: Pseudotsuga menziesii (assembly GCA_001517045.1). Lineage (NCBI taxonomy): Eukaryota > Viridiplantae > Streptophyta > Pinopsida > Pinales > Pinaceae > Pseudotsuga > Pseudotsuga menziesii. The sequence continues at coordinate 42,427 of LPNX010002049.1, read as the reverse complement.
ATCTAAGTTAGGAGTTAGTTACATTCAGTTCAAGTCCTCCACATTCAGTTAGTGCTAGGTTTACTTGACTACACACATGTGGGGCGCATTTCTCACCTACCACAGTCAATTAACCATTAGTCAACACTAAATTAACACTTGAGTTGTGTTTTAGAGCTCCGATGAACTCTGGTTATGGTTTAGACAAGGACAGTTAACTACTGGGTCCTCCGATTGTGATTTAGACAAGTCTTGATTACCTACAGTCAAGTAGAGTCTAATCAATTCAAACTTCCTCATGTGGATTCGAATTGCTTATGGCTATTAAATCCTTTTACTTCATTGTAATTATCATCTGAATTACTTTTTTGATTAATGAAAGCATTCACAGCTGCAAGCCTTTTGCACTATTTCATTCTTCAATTGCTGAGTAAATTGTGAGATCTTCTATGCGAGTTGTGTGTTTGTCTACAGATCCATGTGTTCAAATTTAACACATACCACAAAAAAAATCTCTTATCTTTTGAAGAAGTAAGGCACACATTTTTCATACTTAGTCACGGAGGTCCTAAAAACATTAAATTATGACCTACCCAACGCTCCTTCAAGAGCAGCTTATAGCTTGATTTTTACGAGTGTGAAGGAAATTAATATCACTCGAAAAGATCCATTTGGTTACAAGGAATGGGGATTACAACAGTAAACTCGATGTGTTTTTATTTAGTGTTTAACGAGCATGACAAAGACATAAAGTACACTCGAAATCTTTTTCATGTTTAGGTCCAGAGCACGAAAAAAAGAAAACTAAGCTCATACTCGGCACTCATTTTTCGTAAGTTTAGTCTCTCAGGTCCAAAAAAGTGATAAACCTATTCCTGAGAATACTCTTCTCAATTCTATAGAAAATAAAGTGATCCTTTCTCATATTACTCCACATGGTTCGCGAAAGTGATAACCTACAACCAACGTGGATGCCCATTCACATATTCTTAATGAACCTGAATGGACAAGTTTACTCGGTAGTCAAGTTTATTTTGAGAAGTTAGACTTGGGCCTAAAGAAACTCCATAAGGGTGAAGAGCCTTATAAAGGGGATAGCTTAGAAAAAAAGACCAAAATAAAGCTCAATTTGGCGTGAAAAATAGCTAAGAAGGCTCCCCTAAATTACGACAAATGCGACATGAGTACTGAAAGACAATCAATGTGTTCTAAACTAGGTTACTCATGGAAGGAAATCCCTATCCATAGAAAAACAATGGTTTAGACAAGTTAATGATGGTTGAAAACCATAGTCCGTGGTGAAAATAGTGATTTTAGGGTTAAAGCATATTAGGTATAGATGCAGAAATGCATAGAAATGACCAAAATCCTATCCTATATAAGTGAATAACAACTTTAAGTAACCTTGGACCTATTGCATTAGGAAAACATGAGATGGCATTAGTTTGATTTTGATAGAAATTAAAAACTATAGGCTAAAAAACCCACATTTTGAAATTATTTCTATAAATAGTTCAAAAATAGAAATCAAAATCCCCATTCCATATTTTTACCCAATATAGGCAATTTTTACCTTTGACTTCAATCACTTAGTGTGGAAAAACCAGTGGATGATTTTCAAATCTACAAGTGCCAAGTAAGTCAGCTATTCATTCTCTTCCATTTCATCCATTTAAATTTTCAATTTTATTCAAAATTTTGATGTTTTTAAGCCATTTTAAGGAGGTCACGCTGTATACGCGGGTAGGCGACTTACACAGTCACGTACATGTGTTTTATACATGACTTGCACAAAGGAAACCTGTTTATAATACACCATTTGTCTAAAATATTGTCGCGCATACTGCGCAACATAGGAAAAGTGTGAAAAGGGGCAAAATCAAAGTTTTTTAATGAATTTTAATGTTTGATGGTGGCTTTATGAGCAAGCTAAAACATGGTGTTGGAGTGTAGGGAGAGGGAACATGAAAATATGGACCAAGATTCACTTTGAAGTGCCCCCACGGTGCAAGCATTACAGCAAAGTGGGTTGTTAAAGTTCTTTTTCACCTCACCTATGCGGGCCAGTGTCCATTTACTAGAGTTTTTAATTGGTTACTGGGATCATGAATTAGGTTCCTTTCACTTACAAGGAGAGATTATGGAAATTGAATTGGAAGACATATATTTTATTACGGTTTTGTCACGACGGGGAACACCTGTAAACCTCGAGGGTACTGGTAGGGGTGGTGACCTTCTAAGTGTTCATGACTATATCATCACTTACTGCATGCCTGGTAGTCCAAAAAGGGGAACTTGCATCCCTATTGCAAATATTAGTAAATTTCCATTGCACGTGCTGGTAAGCATAATTGTGAGGGTTGCAGGATCATCATCACTACATCTTGCTACTCAGAACTAGATGAGATTTGTTATAGAGTGCCTACAGGGAGCTTTGTTTGACTGGTGCTCAGGATTAATATTGATAATGAAGAAACAACTCTTTGATTGTAAGAGAGGCCAACGGAAGAAATTTGGCTACTCTAGTGTATTGGTGTCCTTCTTCTTTGAGAGAGTGCCTGCCCTCAACCCTGTGGTACCTCTACTAGCCTTCTCTTCCCGTAATCCTAGACTAAGTAGGTGGGGAGAAATTTTCCTTCACTAGGGTCACGGTGGCTTGATTCAGATTGTCTATGATGATGAATTATACCTATGGTGGGGATGATATCTACTAGTACTGTAGTAGTTTCCATATGCTAGGATGGATTTCTATGTTGAAAATGACCTTGTTCTCCCTCCTGGAGGAACATGGAGAGAATCAGGTATTTTGGTTTTTCCAAGTTTTTAATTTTTTATGAATTTTTAATCTTTACATATGTATAAGACCTTTTAATCCTTTTAATGTTTAAAATGCATCTATTGGACCAGTCCACCATGATGGGCATCATATGTATGTACAACTGGTGGCAGGAGAGGATCATGGTTTAATCAGAGTACTTGAGGGGAAACTGGCCAAGATTACACAAAGAGTCCCCACTCTACGTATTGATCAGATCCCTCCTATTATGTAGGAACTATTTGTTGGTATTCCACCCACCTGCATATGCCTTATGAGGAGGGTAGCTAGGGAGGTATTTGTTTACATAGAGGCTGCGAAGGCTTCTACAGCTGAAGAAGCTGAGGAGGCCCGAGAATAGGATAACCATGATGACCATGGTGACCAGGGTGGTCAAGATTAGACCTAGGAGCATTTTATGGATTACGATCCAATTTTTGTACATTTTTTTATATTTATACAGCTATGACTCGATCTAAGGATCAAGAAATTGACCTTTCTATATGGACAGATATTCATACATACACACACATATATATATTGCCAGTTTATTTACATGTGCTTTACAATGTATATGTTGTTTATTTTTATGGAATGTGTGTTAAGTACCAATCTAAGATATAATTCCCATATGCATCAGTTAATGAATTTTGATTTCTTGGAATATGATTAAATGTAATAAAATCAAAATTTCTTTCCAATAACCTAACTTGCAAAAACTGACGTAATAAAACAGGGTTTCACACCTGATAAGCTCGATTGAGGTGGGAGACCACCAGTTGAGAGTCGAGTCTAACTTCCAATTGTATGATGCCACATGACATGGTATCCCATAAAATATCAACGACATTCCTGTATTCAACAACATTATTGGTAGCAGGACCTAGGAAAGCGCCTCCAATGGAAACTAGTTGTCCCAAGGGTGAGTAAATAACCCATAGGGTTGAAGCCAGGTTACAAGTGTGATGACTAGTGCCATATATAAAACCTACGAACCACTCGAAAGACATATGTGAAAACCAACAAATGATATAAGAACACAAACCGACTAGGTATTGTACATAAAGTTACATACAATAAAAGACAAGAAAAAGTGTTAAGCCTAAGCATAGTAATTCTCCAGGTAGATCCCATATCTAGGCTCGGGTAGCTTATTCCCTTCAAAATTAGTTAATTCATATGCCCCTTTATTTAGAACTTTCGACACAACATAAGGTCCTAACCACATAGACCTGAATTTCCCTGCCCCCAAGGGTTCCTTGTTCTCGTTCCAAAGCAAGACAAGCTCCCCTTAAGAAAAAATCCTAGGTTTGACTAATTTATCATATTGATTTTTCACCCTATTTTTATGATCCTCGTTTGTATTCAGCACATCTCTACGCTGTTCATCTAAATTTTATATGCATAGCAAATGTTCTTCTAGCTCAGTTGTATCAGATAACACATGAATGGCAATTTTTAAAGATGGGTTTTTGCAGTCAATCGGGCTTACTGCTTCCACCCCGTGAACAACTTGGAAAGGTGAGAACCCCATGGTAGTTTTCACATTGGTTCTATAAGCCAAAAGTGCAGGATACAGCATGATGTTCCAATTTGACCAGATTGTGTTAATAGTATGCTTGAGAATAGTCTTCAAGGTCGTATTGACTGCCTCGACTTAACCGTTTGCTTTTGGGTAGAAAGAAGATGAATGTTCTTGTTTAAACACTAGCATAGTAGCCAATTCGGTCATCATGCAGTTTTGGAAATGACTACCATCATTAGTGACAATCTCCTTAGGAATATTGAAACATGTGATAATCTGTTTAAAAATGAAAAAAGATTCACTTTCCCTATCATCCTTATAGGTGAGTATTGCCTCTACCCACTTCGTAAATTAATCCACAATGACAATGATGTATTTGTCCCCCCCAACGAAACTGGGTTGCACATCCCACAATATATCCCCCACTTGGTGAAGGGACCCACTATAATGATGGAAAATAATGGAGCTGGATGCGACCACATCTTTCTGGTGTAAAGCTAACAAGGATGACAATGCTTCATGGCTTCCACATAATATTTAAATATCATGGGCCAGAAATAACCATCACGTAAAATATTCTGGGCCGTTGCTAACCTAGATAAATGCCCCCCCATGCTCCAGTATGGGAATCATTTAGGACAGTCTCAGCCTCTTCGTAGGTGAGGCACCGATGCAAAACAGATTCTACCCATCTTTGGTACAAAGTATATTTGATGATGAGGTATTTTTTTGCATGTGCACATAATTTGCATCGCTTTTCCTATGAAAAGCTTGCAAGACACTTCAGAGTCTGGATATAGACAAGTATATCTCCATACCAAGGGTTAATGGTGGAAACCAAGAAAATGTGCTCATCTAGGAATGAGTCTTCTTCAATTAGTATATCTTCTTCAACTAGAAATTCTGCAATAAGTTCTACAAATACTAAGGATTTTTTCGATTTGATGGATTGAAAATCCAAGTCAAACTCTTGGAGAATGATTATCCATTTGTTAAATTTTCCTCCAAGTATGCATCGGAAAAAGACATATTGGAAAGGATTGACATCCGCCACTACTACTATAGTCCTTAGTAAGATATAGTGGCGTAACCTCTGAACAACATACACAACTGCTAAGGCCAACTTTTCAACGTGGGAGTACCTAAGTTCAGGGCTAGCTAAAGCATGACTAAGGTAATAGACAACATGCTCTCAGAGCTTATCAACTTCCTAGACTAGCACTACCCCAATGGTCGACTCGAATGTGGCCAGATACAATATAAAATCACAAGAGTAATCTAAAGGATGAAATAAAGGTGTCGACAACAAATCTTTCTTTAATGCCTCAAATGCAAGTTGTGCGGTCTCATCCCATACAAATGGGGTGTCTTGCTTCAAAAGGCACATGAAAACTTTGGTGATATTGGCATAATTCACAATAAAACATCAAATAAAGTTATACTTTCCTTATAGACTCTAAAGTTTCCAGATGGAACGAGGAGTTATATTTACAATGGCCTCATCTTTCAAAGGATCCACCTGAATACCTTTGTTAGAAACAATGAATCCAAGCAGCCTACCTGACTCGACACAAAAAACACACTTGTGGGGATTCAAGCATATTTTGTAATGCCTACATCCTTAAAAAATTAAATGCAAGTCATATGGATGATCGATGTTGTTACTAGAATGCGCCGACAAATCATTTAGGTAGGATTTGACAATAGACTTGATGTCATGAAAGGAAAAATTGATTACCTACTAAAAGGTAGCGCCTGCATTTTTCAATCCAAAAGGAATTTTCTTGTACACAAATGTACCCCAAGGACAGATAAAAGTCATTTTATGTTGGTCTTCTAGCTAAATTTGAATCTAATTATACCCAGAGAAACCATCCATAAATGAAAAGATCTCACTCCCCGCACAAGTATCAATGATTTAATCTATGAATGGTGTAGGGTAGTTATGCTTAGGACAAGCTTTATTAAAATTGTGAAAGTTAGTATAGACATGTATAGTCCCTTGTTTTTTATCGATAGTAATGGGCTTGGATACCCATTCAATTAAAGCTATTGGGTAAATAAAACCATCTTTCAACAGCTTTTCAACTTCATCCTTAACAGCTGCCACTTTACGCGAATTGATAGGTGTAAGGTTTTGTCGAACTGGTTTGGTATCATGATAGGTTCGGATTTCATGTTCGACTATCGATGGATATATTCTTGGAATATTCTCATATGACCAAGAAAATATGTTGCGGAACTCCTTAAACAAGGATTTTTAGATAGCAATCTCCTCTAGAGAGCAGTTTGCACCAATATATACATTTTCCACAATGTAGGGGTTTGCAGAGATGTATATAGGGATAGTAATGGAAATGTTTTCCATATTCCCCTCAAAAAATATTCCCTCCCTTAGTAAGGGATTGATTGGTATATCAGCATCACCTGCCAGTCTTACATGGAACTCTTGATTTTCAATCCTGCTTAATTCTTGAAGAAAGTAGGATCTATGATGAAGATCTTCATAGATCTTATCTAGCCTGCTCATGGATTTCAAAATGGATTCATCTGAAGGAAAAACCATGTCTAAGATATCATCAATATACAAAGAGTTCTCTACCCAAGCAGGCATATAGGCTTCTTCTGAATCCTCTGAGACTGTAGGAGGAACCAAAACAATATTAACAGTGGTGTTAGCAATAGCTTGATAAGCTACTTCCAGTGTCGATAAGGGAAATTCAGGTTCGTAACGGGAAGGAAGGACCCAAGGATCCGTTTCATCGTCAACTGTCGTGATAGACATCCCTACACTAGTAGAACCTAAGTAATTAATCAGGGATAGGATATCTAATGTGCCCATTAATGATGAATACATCCCAACCACTAACCTCTCTGAAGCAAGTTTTACTTGATCAACCAATGGCACGGTGGACTCATTAGTTTCCATGCGGCACTTTCGAGTGAAATTGAGTTGGTCTACTGTAACCAACTTCCCTTAGTGTGGAAACACTACCACACGAAGAATGATCGATGCAATTGCAGACATGGCATAAGTCCAATTTCTCCCTAGAAGCAAGTTGTAATCTAACGATGCATTAATTACCTTTAATTAAACAGACATTGCCTTCCCTGACAACTTTATCTCAAAATATTGTAGGCTATCATGTGGACGAAATGACCTTCCGTCGAAAGAAGTAAGTAGGGTGTTCGATGGAACTAGCTTTGGAGATCCAAGAGCCTTTCAGCAAGACAAGAACATGACACATGTGGAAGCACCCTCATCGACAATTGACCTTCCAATAGTTTTTTCGCCATGGATGACATCTATCAATAAAGCCACATGATACGGCAGGCAAATTTTGACATCGGATAAATTAAACTTCTCTATGAAGCTCAATGAATCCATACTACCTAAGGCTTCTAAGAGTGAATCTCACCGGGCAGGACAACTCTATAGCACCTCCAAAGCGGACATCGCATAAGGGGTTTGGGCTAAATATTCAACTACAGAGTAATTGGCTACAACCCTAGCATTAGGATTGTGCAATGCTTTCATTAGAGGAAATTTGGGATCTAAAATGGGCCTTATAAGAAAACGTGTCAATAATAAATCTTGTGAGTTGGAATTCAAGAACCAATAGAATTTCAATAAAATGAGTCAACCATAATGGTTGAATTGACATATTTGTCATAATAGAAAACTACTTTTTTTGTTCGTATTTTCGACATATCTCCCTGTGTTTTTACTCAAATTTTAGGTGAAAGAGCTCATTGGATGCAAAATTTAATTCCACATCCAACGAGTACCCACACTACATACTTTTGATAGACCCAGCTACCCCAAAAATAAGAAATACATGAAAAAATGTGATGATGACATCATCATCACATTTTTTAGGTATTTCTTATTTTTAGGGTGGAGGGGTCTATCAAAAATATACAGTGTGGGTACTTGTTGGATGTGGAATTAAATACTGCATCCAAGGAGCTCTCCCACCTAAAATTTGAGTAAAAACACAGGGAGATATGTCGAAAATACAAACAAAAAAAGTATTTTTTTTCATTCTTCCTCCAAAATTAATAACTATTATTTTATTATTTTAACTATTATTTTATCATTTTCCTTAGGAGTCCCATTTTAGACCTCAAATTTCCTCTAATTCTTGAAGACACCTTTTGGTTTCTTAGGCATAGTTTCAACAGGTTTTTCAATTGTGAGAGGGTTAGAAGTTTCACCTATAGACTTACCCTTCTCAAGAGCCTCCGTCTCATAGTTCCTGTTTCTATTCTGGAGCAAGGTTTGGGATCGAACCATGTTGATATAATTTTGTTCAAGGGCATTAGCAATGCCCCCTTCTATGTTAGAAACTGAAGCTGTGTTCTGTCCTTGAGGAAATGGATCCTTTAGGATAGCAGGTTGTTGATTTTTTAGCAACTTCTGAGCTTGATCTATGAGAGGGAATTGACGGGTCAGGTGATCTTGCTGGAACAACTTATAGGGAAATTTCACCTTCTTCTTCTCTTTCCCCCCCCCATCAGCATTATTTGTGGGTTTTGGATTTTTTTTTGTTTTCCGTCACCTTTCTTCCCCTTTTTCTTTTTCCCACCCGGTTGTTGAATTCCCTTTTGGGGGGATTGAGAAAAAAACATTTGTGTTTTGGGATGAGGGGGAAGCCTTTACTACCTCTGCTGTAGACTATTTAATGGACAATATTTAGATCCTAAATCCTTAATTATTTTCCTGAGAACAAAATCATCTCAAATTCATCAACCTGATCCATCTAATCAACAAGTTCTACGTGAATCAATAAATTCCCCATCCAGTCGAGGGTCGAGTAAAAGATCCAAGAAAAGATCATCAATATTAGTAGCCAATAATGAGGAACAGTGTTTCGATGCATTTTCTAATGTCCTACCAACACCTGGCACCTCAAATTCTTGTTCAGACTCGACTTATGAATCATGTGTCGGTACTTTAGGTACTAAAATAGAGTATGACCCTATTTCAAGGGAGATATGAAGAAGAGATGCAGGAAAAAACTTCATGAATAGAATAAGGGAATCTTTCCTTCAGATATTTAGAGACCATCTTCATCTCACCTTCTCTAAAATTCCACTTCAGTTGAAAAAGATGGTGATACAGGACATGGAGAGTGAATTTGGGGCTGGTTGGTTAGTGACGAAGGTAAAATCGCAAATGACTGAAAACTGTAAAATGTTTCGTTGCAACCAAACAAGAAAAATAAAAAAAATTCTTTAGGATCAAAGGCTTAAAAATAGGCCATTTGACATACCTATGAAGGTATGGAAGGAATTGGTAAGATCCCATGAGAATTTGGAAGCACAAAGAAAGATCAACAAGGAGATCACTCAAGTATTTTTCGTTCAATATGATATTTCAAATGTATTAATACATATTAAACATTTATAATTTTATTTTGTGAAATTTAATTCAATTGGTCTATTTATAAGGAAAAGGCCTCCAAGGAGAGGGTAGCAAAGTCAAAGGCCACTCATCGTAGTGGCCAAAAAGGTTTAAAAGTACTGATAACAACTTTCATAAGTATATTAAATCTATGATATTTCTTCTTATAGAAGTTGTAGTAACATAATTTCAATCTTATTTAATTTATCCATATGTACAAATTGGCAGGAACAAAAATATGGAAGACATCCAAATAACCTAGAGAAAGAAGTGATGCATCAAAATAAATGTATTGATTTTGTTTTGTGGATGGAGACTGAGGTATGTATGCTAATATAATGAGTTTTGTTAAATAACTAAGGTACATACCATTTTCCAACATTTTGAATCTACTAGCATAACAACTTCTCTTTCTCATTCCCCACCATGTTAGCAGCATAGACCCTAGGTCTCTATATGGATCCCCAATCTTTCCAATTCTAGGGTAAAATAACCAGTCTCAAACAACTCACCAACCTCCATCTGTTACCCACCAACAATTAGGTTAATAGTTTGAATAGTTGTTGGGTGGAAATCATAGTCTTTAGCAGGTAATGTTTCCATGATGATGTTGATTAGAACAAAAACCAGGCATGCGAAGCGCATAAGAGGCTTTCTTTTTTCAGTTCTGGGCACTGTAACATCCCTAAAAGGTCAAAATCTATGCAAAATAAGAGAATAGAAGACAATTTTGGGTTCATTGTGAAAGTGAAAATGGCATGTTTTGATTAGGCTCATTTTCTATATTGATTATGCTTATTTTATATATGTAGCTTGTTCTCAATTTTACCAAATGAAAATTCAGTTTGTTACATCCATTTTAAAAAAGACCTTCTATTAGAAATTAGGAATCCAATTGACCATGCTTACCAGAGACATCTCTACTATAGCTGTAATTATTGAAAAAGAGGTACAGATATATTCCAAGCTTTTAACATTGGAATCAATTCATTATCATTCTAATGAAAAGGGTAGACTATTCTCTACAATGTAATCTTTCAGAGTTAAGAAAATTAACTATGGTAATTGGTTATCTCTTGGTTGCATTTTCCATGTGGAAGTGGCAACCACTGCAACACCACTAGGACCCTATGTTTACACACCTTCACAAATGTGTTCAATCAATACCCACCTTCAACGCTTTTCAATTTTATTTATACAACATTTGAATTGCCCTTAAATGCTGATTTCTTCTTGGCATGGGCTACCCAGGGTCTGTTATGAGTGCCCAATAATCTGCCAACAGCTTCCAATTAATCCATGCGTAATTTATAATGGTTTGAGTGTATGAGAATTGCTCTTATCTTCCCTCCATAAAATGCAAAATAAAAATCGATATTAGTTCATTTTCTACATACTTGGATGGACTACAGAACTGGAAAGGCTTCATAACAAAGAGATCGGATCATTTTCTTCTTCAAAGAGTCCTTCCTCAATGATGGTTTGGCCCTCTCTTATTCAATTATTCTTTAAATCTCTTAGATCATATAACCATCTCCTTGGATATAGAAACCCCAATGAATATGATCCCATCCCTGTAATATTTAACATGGTCTATCCTGAATATGAAGGGTTTGAACTTTGAAGACTTGAATGCATCTTCTTGACTGATTCAAAGAGTAGGTCAATTACAATGCTCTAAATACTAAGGATTGCAAGGAATGTATGAGAAGAAAAATATATTTTACCCAAGCCTAGATTGATGAAATAGGTTATACCAACCACCTCCCAAAAGAGAAAAGAAAAGCAAGCTAACCCCTTGTAAAACTCAACTGCAGGAAGAACATTGGAGATTGAACTTCATGTTTTTATAGCTTAAAATTCAAATCTACAGACACAAATACAATTTTCTTTCAGACAACAAATAAAAGGAGAATTAAAAGTTCAACTTTTTAAATCGCCCTTCATAATGGAGATAAATATAAGATAAATTTTTTTTATTAATGTCCAAGGAATGACCACAAAAGTAGGGTCAATGGGATTGTTTGGTATTAAGATTTTAATACAAAGTGGGAGAACTTAGGTAGCTCCTATGAAAATGAAATGTAGAAATAAATTATGACTGAAACCTAGATATTGAACTCCAAAGAGGGAGAGCCAATCTAGGAGAGATATGATAGAGATAGTAGATATAGGGCCTATGAAACAAATGACGTATTTCTGTCATATTACGTTGGGACCATCTCTCCTAACATCTGAGGCTGAGTGGAGAGAAAACCATTGACTTCTGTCAAATATTCAATTAGGTATTAGAATATTTTATGGGTCTTATGATTGAACCTAATTTGAGCATGCATGAGGAGCAATTTTGTGCCTTATATTCTTAATATTATTACAAAGAGGAAAAATGGGGAGATTTTCAACCTAGTTAAAGAGGAGGAAGTGAATAAAAGCATCTTCTCAGTCCACTAGGATAAATCTCCTGGTCTAGATGGATTTCAGCCATATTTTATCAAAGGTTTTAGCACACTTTTATAAGGGACCTTGTCAAAATGGTTGAGGAAGCTAGATCCACTAGGAAGGTTAGTGGTAGACTTAAGTTATTAACTCCACCTTCCTAAATTTAATCCCAAAAATGATCCACATGATTTTTCCAGATTCCAACAAATTTATTTTATAAAGTCTCCTTTAAGGTTTGCTCTAAGATAACAACATGGAGGATTAGTGCATTACTACCCAATATTATCTCTGGTGAACAGGGAATATTTGTCCCTAATCAACTCAGGAAGTTGGTGATGTTGAGTTCACAATATTATATCATCTACATGGGATGGCCAGAGTTAAAATATTGTAACTACGGAAGTTGTTCTATTTGTATTATTGTTATTCCTCCATTGAAATATATTATATGTCCTTGATGTAATTGGTCATGTAAAATTCATGAGATAAAACTTATGTTGTAACTCAACTGCAACAGATCAAAATGGAGGGCATTGTATTCAATACGTAGCAAACCCTTAGCGAACAATCTCAAATATTTGAACATTTCATCCCTAAAAAATGTTGTGATGAATTGACTGAATACATCATCCTCTTAGCTGGAAATGCTAAAAAAAAATCCTATAGAACTTTCAAACTACCACCCAGTTGATGATACAAGATGTCATAGGTGCTGTGATGTGCTTGATAGGGCTCATGAATGTTTTGTTAGCTGCATCAAGTCTGAGTTTGTGAGTTTCAAGCCTTAAACATAGGGTGTGTTGTTGATTGCCTTTGCAAAACAATATTGTCTGACATAGCTTGTCTGCACCTCCACTGTTTGAACCTACACTACAAACTCTATCCAGATGGAGAATAGATTGTGCACTTGTATTTTATTGAAAAAGAATTCAACTTGGGGTATGGATGTTGTTCCTGTGTGCATCCAGGATTTACATATATGTGCCTCTGCTCCGAATCACAAAGCATATACCATTGTGAATTAGCAGTTGCATCTGCAGGTGATGCACAATGGGGGTGTTAGTGACCCCTTTGGTTGAATTAAGGTACTTTATCTTTTTACTTGGTCATAGAGCCCCTATGGTGTATACATTTAGTAAGATGAATTTTGTTTTATGATTTTTTATTTCTGGATGATTGGCACTTTATTGTTTTTATTTTTGAACCATTGGTACTTTACAGTTTTTAGTTTTTGGACCATTGGTACTTTATGGTTTTTATATTTGGACCATTCGTACCTTATGGTTTTTATTTTTGGAACATTGAAATTTGATACCCTATCCTAAGTCAACTTAACTTTATGTTTTTATTTTGTAATACCATTGGACCTTTGGTACCCTAAACTAAGCAAACCTAATTTTATATTTTATGTTGTATTTGTAACCACCCTAAGAGCTAGGGTTGACAAAGGACCTTTCTAGATATTTTTTCAAGTTATAAAATAAAGACTTATTCTTATTTGTAAATTATCCAAGAAGCTAAACCTCAGCTCTGATCTTTATGTTTGGGGTCAATGAATATGCTTCTAGGGTTTCGTTGCTTCTTCCATGGGTTATAAAATATGAGTTTAAGGGTTGTTTCCTTCTCTGTTGAACTGTGAACTATACTAGGTCGTGACTTCTTGTAGTTAACCCATGGACTGTTAGTGTCCCTCTTGTTGAGCCATGATCTCAATAATCTAACCTGTGAGCTGTGTAGTTTCCCTCTTGCTAAGACATGATATGAATCAACTAACCTATGAACTATGTAGTGTCCCCTTGGCTGGTCATGACTGATTTGAAACCATTATGAGCTGGGTGTGACAGTGTTGGCCCCTCTTAGCATAACCTAACTATTTTGGAGCCCTCTAGGGATGGCCATGACTTTGTTGGAAACCCTGTGCATAGGTCATGGCTATAATTATTCCTCTCTCAACACGATGTGATTGTAATAGCCCTCTCATAGTAGGCCATGATTGTAATAGTATTCTAGCAGGTCATGAGTGTGTTGAAGATCTTGTAGGAAATATGTGACTATAATAATATTACTTCTAACTGGGGCATGGAGTTTGGTGACTATTCATAACTAGGATGGGTTGTTCTTGTCTACTAACTTGACATTGCTAAACCCAGTGGATTGTGATTGTGTAAGACCCAACCTAGTGGGTTGTGACTGTGTATCCTAGTGACTATGTATCTTAGTGACTGTGTAAGAAACATCCCTAACCATGACTTGTTTGTAGCTCACCTCAAACTGAGTTGTGGTTGTGTTAAGCCCCAAATGATAGGTCAGCATTGGTGTTAAGTATGCTAAGGTATTTTGAGGGTTTTTGATTGTGTTTGGGGTCAAGTATCTTCTATTGCTACTCTTCACACTTGATAATTGAGATATCTTTCTTACTACTGTAATTTCATAGCCTTAAATATAACTTTCTATATCTCAAGGTATGTTGATCTTTTCTATGGTAACTTGTTAGATATATTCCAAGATTTGAACATTGGAATCAATTCATTATCATTCTAATGAAAAGGGTAGACTATTATCTACAATGTAATATTTCAAAGCTAAGAAATTTACCTATGGTAATTGGTTATCTCTTGGTTTCATTTTCCATCTGGAAGTGGCAACCACCCTAACGCCACTAGGAGTCTACATTTACACACCTTCATAAATGCGTCCAATCAATACCCACCTTCAATGCTTTTCAATTTCATATATACAACATTTAAACTACCCTTAAATTATGATTTATTCTAGGCGTGGGCTACCCAGGGTCTATAATCAGTGTCGAATAATATGCCAACAACTTTTAGTTAATCCATGCATAAGTTATAATGCTTTGATTGTATGATAATTGTGCTTATCTTACCTCCATAAAATGGAAAATAAAAATTGAGAATTGTTCCATTTTCACAGAATGAAAAATAAGGATGGACAATCATTCCCAACTTAAAAATTAGGATTCCAAACTGGATGTGATAGCCAAGATAGCCTGTAAAATCGAGGACATCCCTGCTACACATTCTGGTTCACATGGATTTTGACTGAGCATTGATCTGTTTCATATTAAATATTATATGAATAAATTAATGTTCATAAGAGAAAGACTAGGTTTATCTATAACACTATATTACTCTATTTGTGTACATGTACTAGAATTATTTACCAGAGCAGCTTGTGGACATAATTGCAAGGGTTTTAGCTTTAGTAGCACCCTGGAACTGTGTCTATCATGACTCTTAACTACATGCCTCTAATCACTAGCTACATCTTGTGCATCGGAGTTGAACTTGAGATCTTGTCATTGAACACACATTGCGAACCATTTTAAGGAAAATGGTAAGTTTCTTAGGAGTTATCTAATTGTTATTGTTATCATTATTATTTTAAAAATTTCTAGTTTTTCAAAATATAATTATAAAATCTAGGAAGAAGTCTCATGGTGCCAATTGATTACCTAGAAGAAACATATGATAGCCATCCTTAATACATATGTTTATTACAAATACGTGAGAGAGCCCAATGATGGGGAATAAATTGATGTAGTTGTAGGTAAGGAGACCTTGGTAGAGGATAAATTTGATGCAAAGAATCATGAATCGATGGTGCTTATATAGTTTCCAATAACTAACAACATGCATATAGAAGAGTAGGACTTTGATGGCACATATAATTTGGAGGCAATTGTGAGAGATGAATACATTTTTCATGAGATGAATGGTTCGTAAACTGATATTGCACACAAAACACAGAACGAAGGCACTCAAAGTGCAAAAATGCATATATAAAATATAATATTTTCTTATTGTAATAATGATACATGATGATTAAAAATGACAAGGAATTGAGCATGAACATTATGGAGGATATCTAAAGACAATAAGTTTTGGTCACTTGGGTAGATCCACCTAGTGGTCTTGATATCACACAAATATGCATAAGAAAATTCACCTAACAACTATAGGTAAACCAACATTAGTCACAGTTGGAAGCCTCTCTAGGTTCTTACTATAGGTAAACCAACATTTTATTAAATATGTGGGTTCTTACCTAATTGAAATTTTGTTTCAAGAAGAAGATAGGGGATTTATATTTTCTTTTCAGAACGTAACTGAAATTCTGTTTCCAGAAAAACGAAGAGGATTTATATTTTAATTTTTCAAGGATAATAATAAATGAGAGTTAAAAGCTTAAAGTATAATTGATGGTATTTGGATATCCTTTATTTTGTAAATGTATTTTTATAAGCGAAAAGGCTGAACCGAACGAAGTTATGATGGGGATACTAGGGATATCAATCAACCTTCTTCTTTTCAAGCAGAATGGAAAAACCACCCTTCATGCACGTAGTCAAGCTGTTAATGAGATTTGGATTTCCCATAGCTGAATATTCAACTAGGCGCTGCAATATGGACATACAAACCACAGTTTCCTCAACATATTTCATCTCAATAAATGCCATATCTTTGGAGGCAATTGTGAGAGATGCACACATTTTTGTTATGAGATGAATGGTTCATAAGCTTATGTTGCACAAAAAACATAGAATCAACGCACTCAAAGTGCATGAATGCATATATGAAATAGGTGAGGTGAATTTGTGAATTAGATGGAGATAAATTAAAATAAGTGCACTAGCTAGGCATGACACTACAATTGTGCTTAACCAACAAGCAAGTGATAGATTTAAGGGGACAAGAAACTGATAGATTTAAGGGGCGCATAAGAGGCTTTTCTTTTTTAGTTCTGGGCACTGTAACATCCCTAAATGGTCAAAATCTATGCAAATATTAGAGAAGAGAAGCATGGGTACAATTTTCATCAGTCTTTGAGTTGGTTACTGTAAAAGAAATGTAAATTTGAGCATATAGATCTGTAGACAAACACACAACTCACAAAGAAGATCTCACAATTTACTCAGCCATTAAAGAATGAAACAGTGCAAAAGGCTTGCAGCTGTGAATGCTTTCATTAATCAAAAAAGTAATCCAGATAATAATTACAATGATGTAAAATGGCTTTAATAGACACAAGCAATTCGAATCCACATGAGGAAGTTAAAATTGATGACTCTACTTGACTGTAGGTAACCAAGACTTGTCTAAATCACAATTGGAGTTCTAAAACACAACTAACTATTACATTTAGTATTAAATAATGGTTAACTGACTGTGATAGGTGAGAAAAGTGCCCCACATGTGTGCAATTAATTAAACCATTATTTAACTGAATGTAACTAACTCCTAACTTGTCTTGACTAGTCATCAACTGAAGTTAAGGACCCAGTAGTTAACTGTCCTTATCTAAATCATAACCGGAGTTCTAAAACACAATCAACTGTTACATTTAGTATTGAATAATGGTTAACTGACTGTGGTAGGTGAGAAAAACGCCCCACATGTGTGCAATTAATTAAACCATTATTTAACTGAATGTAGAGAGCTAGAACTGAATGTAACTGACTCCTAACTTGGCTTGACTAGTCATCAACTGAAGTTAACTGACCTTGGTTGGTTTCGGCACTCCCAATTGCTTCCTAAATTGTAGCGATTGATCTAGGAGACTCCTAAACTTACGAAATCAAGTGCAATAAGTGGCAATGAGCCTCAATTAGTGTTCCCCACACTTTAGTAACTGAAACATGTGCCCCAATTAGTTCAAGTTTAACCAATGGTGCTAATGACTATAAATAGACTGGATGGACTCCCGATTTAGACATGACTCCCGATTTAGACATATGACCAAATTTGGACAAGGGAGGATTAATAATCCTAACACCCCCCTGAATGCTAACTTGGACAAACTGTGGGCCCTGGTAACTAAGACCATAGGTCACCCATTACATCAAGTAAAGTAAAGTAACTGCTCAAAAATAAGGTGCTTGGGGAAAAACCACATGGGAAAAAAACCCCCCTTCTAATTAAGCAGGTAGAATCAGGATCAATCTGGTTCTTCTGTGCACAGGTATCCTGGGGCCTGGCATGTGAACCTCTCCATCATTATGTCTGGAGGAATCTTCCTCTTTGGAAGAAGAATGATATGCTCAACTAAATCAGAAATATAAACAGCTGCCAGATGAAGACTGGACCCATGTAGAGCAACTGAAGTCAACTAAAAAGTGAGGAAAGGTTCTTGAGAATTCAGAGAATGTGAAGAACACTCAAGAAACTGATATGTTGCATCCATGAACAGCAAACCATGAGTGGTAAGAACAGCCCCAAGTGTTAGGAGCAGGTGTCCAGGCGGATGCAGAAAATCTTCCTCTTTCCTAGTTCTGTGAGAAGATGAGCATGTGATCAATGGTAGAGAAGCACTGGGACTGTTGAGAGCGAATGTTGGAGCTACATAGTCTGATATAGCTTCTGAAATAGATAATGAATCACATAATAAAATATCAGCAACCTCATATGAGGAAACTAACACCAAATTCCCATCAGCAGTTTTGAAGAGAAAGTGCGGTACTTGATTTTTCACACCGGAATTGGTGAGAGCAGCTACAAGCATGAATGAATGCTTTTGAATTTTAAAATATGAACCAAATAATATCAGATTAGAAAGTAAATCAAATCTAAACAGGTTCAAAACAGATCCAAAACTGTGAAATGGAATCAAATCCCCAGCAATAGTTTTGTAGGAGACTTGCGGTACTTGTTTCTTCACACCATTGATGAGAACAGCTACAAGTGGTACTGAAAGATTATGAATTTGATATATTAAAACAAGAAATATAAGATAATATCTAAATAAAATCATATCAGATCCAATAAGGTTAATATCAGATTCAAATAAATGGTTAACCGAGACGGTGGATGCACGGCTTTCTTCTTCTTCAAAATTCTGAATTTTGGTGCATGCAATCCTGCAGGAATTTGCTGGAAAAAATAGATCATGGGGAGTGAATGGATCACTCTAGTAGTCTGATATTTCTTCCAAAATATCCAAGGTATCACATATTTTCACACCAGCAGCAACATTAGAGGAAGAAAAATCAAATTTCTCTTCACTTTCGGAAGCAATTACTAGTAAATTTTGCACAGAATTTAAAGGAAAATCACCGGTGAATGTTTGCATGGAAGTGCAGCAGAATTTTACTTCAATATCAGAGATTCGAATGTATTCTTATATTTTAGAAATATAAGAATATGAGATATCAAAGATCTCATGAACTTCTGGAGCATCAGGAGAAGGAGTCACTGCATGGAGACTGTCTTCAATTCGAATTGACTGTGTAGAAGCTTCTGCTTCATCTTCATCTTGAACAACTTCATCAGAGAGAGTAGAGGCCGAGAATTTTGAATCAAGGATGCTTATGGTGCTGGGTGTGCTCCATGTGCTTCCAAAGGTTCTGTCCAATCTTGTCCAGAGTTCCTCTGGATCTTTAATAGATCTACTGTGGTAGCGCATGCTAGGAGAAAGAGCCAGTTCCATTATTTCAAAAGCTTTATCCTTAGATTTTATCCAGTCATTATCACTCTCAAAATTATTTCTACCAAGTCCAATAGACACCGAAAAAGAGTTTTTGTCTTCTTAGAAATATAATCATCTTCAACTTCCATTCAGAATATTCTAAGGCATCTGAGGATCGGGTGAGAAGAGGAACTGATGAATTCATTTCGAAGTTGTACCTGCAAAACAAAAAAATGATCCAGTAGGAGATCCAAGGAGGACAAGTTCCTTTTTCGTCGAGGCTCTGTTACCATGTAAATTTGAGCATATAGATCTGTAGACAAACACACAACTCACAAATAAGATCTCACAATTTACTCAGCCATTGAAGAATGAAACAGTGCAAAAGGCTTGCAGCTGTGAATGCTTTCATTAATCAGAAAAGTAATCTAGATAATAATTACAATGATGTAAAATGGCTTTAATAGCCACAAGCAATTCGAATCCACATGAGGAAGTTCGAATTGATGAGTCTACTTGACTGTAGGTAACCAAGACTTGTCTAAATCACAATTGGAGTTCTAAAACACAACTAACTGTTACATTTAGTATTAAATAATGGTTAACTGACTGTGGTAGGTGAGAAAACTGCCCCACATGTGTGCAATTAATTAAACCATTATTTAACTGAATGTAACTGACTCCTAACTTGTCTTGACTAGTCATCAACTGAAGTTAAGGACCCAGTAGTTAACTTTCCTTGTCTAAATCATAACCGGAGTTCTAAAACACAACCAACTGTTACATTTAGTATTAAATAATGGTTAACTGACTGTGGTAGGTGAGAAAAACGCCCCACGTGTGTGCAATTAATTAAACCATTATTTAACTGAATGTAGAGAGCTAGAACTGAATGTAACTGACTCCTAACTTGGCTTGACTAGTCATCAACTGAAGTTAACTGACCTTGGTTGGTTTCGGCACTCCCAATTGCTTCCTAAATTGTAGGGATTGATCTAGGAGACTCCTAAACTTACGCAATCAAGTGCAATAAGTGGAAATGAGCCTCAATTAGTGTTCCCCACACTTTGGTAACTGAAACATGTGCCCCAATTAGGTCAAGTTTAACCAATGGTGCTAATGACTATAAATAGACTGGATGGACTCTCGATTTAGACATGACTCCCGATTTAGACATATGACCAAATTTGGACAAGGGAGGATTAATAATCCTAACAAGAAACACATCCTAAACTTCGAAATCAAACTGATATTGAATCATAGATGCCTACCCCACGATCTGCCAAATGTTATGGATTTATTCTTTTAGGTTTTTTATTATAAAATTCTCATATTAGGAAGTAACTCAGACCTAACCCAGTAATTTCCAAATTGCAATGACAACAGATATTTGCGAGAAGTTATTTTGTGCTTGTTTGAATCCTTTGGCTATCAAAATATAAGAGAAGCAACAACTGGAAGATTAAACGTTGGATTGGATGCAACTAGCATTGAATTCTCCTCTATTCCTTCTTCCACGTATATTAATTAATGAATATCATCCATCTCAGCATTAAATACCTTTTATGTCATGTATTTGTTTAATGCTAGTCTTCCCAATTGCAATGATAACAGAGATTTTCCAGAAGTTATTTTGTGCTTGTTTGAATACTTTGGATGTCAAAATATATAAAAGCAAGAGCTAGAATATTAAAGGTAAGAAACTAAATATGAGGGACGTAGTTATAAAATACTAAAGGGTTGGGTAGGTTGCCCCAGAAGAAGAAACTAAAGATGGGGGTATGGAATAATCAAATCCTGAAGGTGAGGAACACCAGTTCTAAATAAAGATAAAACGAAAGTCTCAGTGCTTTATAAGATAGAACTAGAAGTAATATGGGTTTCCTGCTGACTGCAAGCTGTGTGGCTTATAAGTTAAACTGCTGCTTTATTCCCTAATTTGCTGATTGTTGACTATGTGGCTTTTCTTGCTTAACATACTTAATAAAAGGCACCAACCAATCATTATATGAGGTATATTACCCCCCATTTTGGATGGGTGTTCGTGTTTTATCCTAATCATAGTCTTCGAGAGGCAATTTTTCCATGATGATGTTGATTAGAAGAAAAACTAGGCACACTGAGCACATAAGAGGCTTTGTATTTTCCATTCTGGGCAGTGTAACATCCCTAAAAGATCAAAATATTGCAAATATCAGAGAAGAGAAGACAAATTTGGGTTCATTATGAAAGTGAAAATGGCATGTTTTGATTAAGCTCATTTTATATATTCGTTATGCTTATTTTCTATATGTAGCTTGTTCTTAGTTTTACCAAATGAAAATTCAGTTTGTTACATCTATTTTAACGAAGAACTTCTATTATAAATTAGGAATGAAATTGACAATGCTTACCAGAGATAGCTCTATTGCAGCTGTAATTATTGAAAAAGAGGTACAGATATATTCCAAGCTTTGAACATTGGAATCAAGTCATTATCATTCTAATGAAAAGGGTAGACTGTTCTCTACAATGTAATCTTTTAGAGTTAGGAAAATTACCTATGGTAATTGTTATCTCTTGGTTTCATTTTCCATGTAGAAGTGGCAACCACCCCAACGCCACTAGGAGCCTACATTTACACACCTTCATAAATGCATCCAATCAATACCCACCTTCAGGACTTTTGAATTTCATTTATACAATATTTAAACTGCCCTTAAATGCTGATTTGTTCTTGGCGTGGGCTACCTAGGGTCTGTTATCAGTGCCTAATAATCAGGCCAACAACTTTCAGTAAATCCATGCGTAACTGATAATTCTTTGAGTATATGAGAATTGCGCTTATTTTCCCTCCATAAAAAGAAAAATAAAAATTGAGAATTGTTCCATGTTCATAGAATGTAAAATAAGGATGGACAGTCATTCCCAATTTAAAAATTAGGATTCCAAACCGGATGTGATAGCCAAGATAGCCTGTGAAATGGAGGATGTTGGTGCTTCACCTTCTGGTTTACATGGATTTTGATCGAGCATTGATCTTTTTAACATTAAATACTATATGAATAAATTAATGTTCATAAGAGAAAGAATAGGTTTATCTATAACACTATAGTACTCTATTTGTGTACATGTACTAGAATTATCCATTAGAACAGCTTGTGGACATAATTGCAAGGGTTTTAACTTTAGTACCACCTTGAACCTATGTCTATTGTGACTCTTAACTACATGCCTCTAATCACTAGCTACATCTTGTGCATAGGAGTTGAACTTGAGATCTTGTCATTGAACACACATTGGGCACCATGCTAAGGGAAATGGTAAGTTTCTTAGGAGTTATCCGATTTCTATTGTTATCATTATTATTTTAAATATTTCTAGTTTTTCAAATATAATTTTAAAATCTAGGCAGAAGTCTCATGGTGGCAATTGAGTACCTAGAAGAAACATATGATAGCCCTCTTCAATACATATGTTTATTACAAATAGGTGAGAGAGCCCAATGATGGGGAATAACTTGATGTAGTTGTAGGGAACGAGACCTTGGTAGAGGATAAATTTGATGCAAAGAATCATGAATCAATGGTGCTTATTAAGTTGCCAATAACTGACAACATGCATATAGAATAGTAGGAATTTGACGGCACATATAATTTGGAGGCAATTGTGAGAGATGCATTCATTTTTTTATGAGATGAATGGTTCATAAACTGATGTTGCACACAAAACACAGAACGATGACACTCAAAGTGCATAAATGCATATACAAAATATAATATTTTATTATTGTAACAATGATACATGATGATTAAAAATGACAAGGAATTGAGCATGAACAATATGGAGGACATCTATAGACAATACGTTTGGTCACTTGGGTAGATCCACCTAGTGGGCTTGATATCATGCAAATATGCACAGGAAAATTCACCTAACAACTATAGGTAAACAAACATTAGGCACAGTTGGAAGCCTCTCTGGCTTCTTACTATAGGTAAACCAACATTTTATTAAATCTGTGGGTTCTTACTTAATTGAATTTTTGTTTCAAGAAGAAGATAGGGGATTTATATTTTATTTTTTTCAGAACCTAATTGAAATTTTGTTTCCAGAAAAAGACAAAAGGATTTATAATTTAATTTTTTCAAGGATAATAATAAATGAGAGTTAAAATATTAAAGTATAATTGATGGTATTTGGATCTCCTTTATTTTATAAATGTATTTTTATAAGTGAAAAATACTGAACCAAACGAAGTTATGATGGGGATACTAGTGCTATCAATCAGCCTTCTTCTTTTCAAGCATAATGGAAAAACCACCCTTCATGCATGTAGTCAAGCTGTGAATGAGATTTGGATTTCCCATAGCCAAATATTCAACTAGGAGTTGCAATCTGAACATAGAAACCACAGTTGCTGCAACATATTTCATCTGAATAAATGCCATATCTTTGGAGGCAATTGTGAGAGATGCACACATTTTTGTTATGAGATGAATGGCTCATAAGCTGATGTTGCACAAAAAACATAGAATCAAGGCACTCAAAGTGTATAAATGGATATATGAAATAGGTGAGGTGAATTTTTGACATAGATGGAGATAAATTAAAATAAGTGCACTAGCTAGCCATGACACTACAATTGTGCTTAACCAACAAAGAACTTATATATTTAAGGAGCGCATAAGAGGCTTTGATCATTTCAATTTTGGGTGCTGTAACATCCCTAGAAGGTCAAAATCTATGAAAATATCAAAGAACAGAGGCATGGGTACAATTCTCATGAGTTTTTGAGCTGGTTAACGTAAAACCAACACATCCTAAACTTCGAAATTGAACTGATATTGAATCACAAACGCCTACCCCAGGGACTACCAAATGTTATGGATTTTTTCTTTTAGGTTTTTTATTATAAAATCCTCAGATTAGGAAGCAACTCGGACCTAACCTAGTAATTTCCAAATTGCAGCGACAACAAAGATTTTCCAGAAGTTATTTTGTGCTTGTTTGAATCCTTTGGTTGTCAAAATATAAGAGAAGCAACAACTGGAAGATTAAATGTTGGATTGGATACAACTAGCATTGAATTGTCCTCTATTCCTTCTTCCACACATATTAATTAATTAATATCATCCATCTCAGCGTTAAATACCTCTTATGTCATGTCTTTCTTTAATGCTGGTCTTCCAAATTGCAGCGACAACAAAGATTTGCTAGAATTTATTTTGTGCTTGTTTGAATACTTTGGCTGTCAAAATATAAAAAAGCAAGAGCTAGAAGATTAAATGTAAGAAACGAAAGATGAGGCACATAGTTATAAAATACTAAAGGGCTGGGTAGGTTTCCCTAGAAGAAGAAACTAAATATGTAGGTATGTAGTAATCAAAT
>LPNX010002035.1:18929-146316 GCA_001517045.1 Pseudotsuga menziesii | reverse complement strand
CATGCAAAGAGTGCTTTACATCCCCAATCTTAATAAGTGATGATGGAGGACACTGAACCTATAGAGTCTCTAAATAGAGGGGACCAAAGGAAATAGCTAAAATAAAACAATAACAGAAATAAACTTGCTGACCAAGAGGCAGTCAATACTTTTAGAATAGTCTAGCTTTTCTCAAGGAAGGGATATAGAATAAGATTGAATCCTACAAATACATAACCACTTCATATAGCAAAGAGACAAAGAAAAAACAGAGTATGTTACCTTAAATCATTATTAATAATGTACAGTAGATATTTAACTTCACTCTTTCAAATTCCAAACAACCAGTAGAATAGTACAGTATAATAGCCTAGCAAACTTCCAAGGTATCAATACTTGTTTTCAGAATTATAGTCTTAGGGTAAATAGTAAATGGAAGATATACCTCATTTGGCACATTTTCTACTTTGAAATTTCCTTCAAATTCTGGTTTTGGAGTGTACACCAAGTCTTCAATGCCCCACCCCTACACACTCAGGAAACAAATGAAAAGGAATTAGAAAACTAAAGAAGAGCAATGATGTTCATAACAATCAATGCAACATCAATCTGCAAACAATAAAAATCCCAAAACATAGCTGAAAGAAATCCCAAAACAAAGGATAGGTTAACCAATGGGCATAAAACAATGCTAAGTGTTTTTACCTCTCGATTTTTAATAACATAGCCTTTCCCATCCACCATGTGTGAAATCATCATTATCATGTCATATTTAGCATCAAGGAACTTGAAAGGAAGCTTGGTTGTCTCTATATCAAAAGCACACACACGAAATTCATCTCATTGAAGAAGATTTGCTCTATTTTCCAAGGTAACCTTTGAAGAGTCCACTTTAACAGTGTACCATTGTCCACATCTTGCATCTGTAGGATTGCAAAATCCATAAACAAGTAAAGAATGAATGTTAGTTTTTCGGTATATAAAAACTCTTGCTGCAAAGGCTGTTGAATGTGGACTTATGATGTAGAGACAATCCATTCTTTGTCCAAAATCATCTTGAAAACATTGAATGTGGACTTATGATGTAGAAACAAGCCATTATTTGTTCAAAATCATCTTGAAAACATAAAATGAAGACATGACTGTGTTGCAAAAATAAATGCATCCTACTACAATTGACCAAGTATTCAAACAGTCTATCTCCGAAGCTATCATGCCCAACCATTTATATAAACATGTTATATAGCATCTATCATTTACTAATTCAATTCAAGTAACTGAGTTATTTAAAATCCTCAAGCAACATTAAATGACACTCAATTGCTTAATCTAATCAAGGAATTTAAAATATAATGATCTAACGTAAATTATGTGAGCAAAAAATTATAATTAGTAAGAATATATCACCTGATAAAACATGGATAACCAAAAATACTATGTATATAAGGCCATCGATCTAATCAAAACTCCATTTCTTGCCTCTTAACTATGGAAATGTTTCTCAATGCTATCTGCAACAAGTTCAAATGGAGGAGTCAAATAGCAATAGTGAAAATTACATAGTAAAAATATAGAAATAGATGTTTTTTAATGTATTCTTCCTTACCATTCATTGAGCTCCTCTTTGTTTCGAGAATAATTTAATATTCTCTACTAAACAGGACCAACCACATGAAGGTGGAAGCTCTTATGGCCCCTCCCCCCCCTCACATCACTCTCAACTCCCCAAACCCAATGCCTATACTTTCAAATAACAAGGAGAGTCCATAAAGCAAGTAGTTCAAATCTGGTGTTTGTACTCAGACCAACACCCAATTTGAAGAAAAAATAGTGGTCCTGGGTGATCAAAAGATGAACACCTATACCTCCAATTTGATTGGTTGAAGCCCCATCAAAGAATATGTAGGTACAATTATCGAAATAGTTTATTTAGTCAAACTCAGAGGTTGGATGGAGTGGAATAATGAGTATAGGCCTCCTTCTAAGGCCAGTTTTAATGGTCGTGCTGCGAACACACCTAGAAGCTCTTCATCTGGTGGAGAAGCAGGAACCCTACTGTCGGTTCCAGCTATCTAATTTTCCAGCGTGTTCTGCACTGTGTCTGGGGACGGTATACCGGTAATTTCCGGTGAGGAGAATATGTTGAGCTCTTGCTGCCACGGGTCAACAGAGTTGTCTGCCATGTCTACCGGACCTACTCCCAAATTCACAAAAACCTCCAAATTGAACTAAACTGTCCAAAACAAAACGAGTCGCGACAATGTCCAAATACACTTGTCATTTTTTATTATATAAATTTCCATAATAGTATTAGGATATTTTATTGGCTTCTTTTGCTTGAAAGTTGAACTGCCTAAAAGTGCACAGATCTCATCTAGGACCCTTTAAGATTCATAATAACAACTATTGTTTAAGGAATTTATTCTCCAAATGAATCACCAAAACCATACTTATCGGTTAATATTTGTGTAGGGATGTTTTTCTGATCTTTCCCATAATTTATGATACTAATGGGATTGTATGCAAAAATTTATGTATGCCCTAAGAAATCTTATGTATGCCCCTCTTTTAGTTACATACAATTCTCCATTCTCACTTATTATTGCTTGCATTTCCTTTTCCTAACATTGCCTTTTCCTTTTACTGGCCTAACCCTTTTTCAACAATAATAGTTGCAGATTTAATCAAGTGTTTTTCTACCGAGGTGGCTGAGTCAACCGAGTTGACCCCCAACCAAGCTAACTCGGCGTTTGAAACGATTGGAGTGACAAGTTTGGTACCAAACCAAGCAAATCAGGGTATGACTGAATGGATTGGTAACAAAATGGTCAATTTGTCCCAATCCATACTAAATTGACCAAGTGAATGTGGGAATGCACAGGCCATACACATGACACTTCAATTCAAAAAACAAATTAACCTAGAAATATAAACATCTAGACTCTAAACCTACTTCATTGTCGATTCAATTAGGTTTGTAGGATTCCTATACATCATAACACTATTTGGAGTAAAACACGACTTGCTTTGTGATGTAGGAGCATAGGCTTATGGAAACAAATTCATTTTTGTTAGCTCATTTTGAGGTGAGGCAGCTCGCAGAAGCTTGCGTCGCTCGAAAAGGATAGAGAGGGAAGAGAGAAACTAAGGGTTTTCCTGAAATTCACTTTCTGAACAGGGTTTTTGTAAAACTAAGGTCTGCATAGAGTTATGGCAGTTGGTGCCTGCATCACCTGCCAAGCATGTAATATCTCTCATGAAATGGACCAGCTCAATGAGTAACGTTCAAGCATGTAATATCTCTCATGAAATGGTGTATAAAATAGTGTAAGCATGCTTCAAATGATGCCTCAATGAGTAACCTCCTATAGAGTGGATGTTTTAACCTCTATGCACCCACGTTAAGCTAATGCAAATCCAAAAGTTCTATACTCTGGCTAAAAATATAGTCTCCATTTTAACGCCAACACAGAGCATACGATGGCAAGCCAATGGGCTGCGACACCATTGCTATAATGGCGTAGCCCATGGCATAACGCCCCAAGCTCTAGAAGCTTTCCTGACTTAATTTACAAACAATAAAATCAAAGTGTCATGCATACTCCCAAACCCAAACCATTATTAATGCACTGAGTAAATCCCACAGGATGAAAGCCACGAATCGAATGCAATAAGTTAGCAATTCAAAATGTAGCATTAAATCTACTACACAGTCCAAAATATTTGCCCAGTATAATCTTTTATAAATGTCGAATGAAATCTTATATACCAAATCACATTGCAGTCCTTACATAAAACCCAACACGTAATGCATTTACACAGTGAAGCATGAAGCCTCTTTTACAACAGTCAAACTATTAAAAATGTTAAATGGCAAAGTCGTGAGCTATGGCACCATTACAAGTAATGGTGCAGCCATGGCCCAAAGATGCCAAACCTCCTAACAAGATTCCATTAAAAACCAGAGCAAACTACATTATAAACCCCGAAGGCAGAGTCAACAAGTGCCACACGAAACCCCAACCCAATAAAGTTTTCCAATTCAGAAATGCCCACAATGAGAGGAGGCAAGTAAATCTTGCTAGCATGCTTACCATGGCCGTGAAGAAGAAATCACAAATCGATAGTGTAGCCTATTCAAACCTCGGAGCACCTTCGCATTCACCTGTAGACAAACCAACGATGGCATGAAAAGCATGACCATGCCATGGAGAATACAATGAATCAATGCAGTTTTACACAGAGTCGATCTCGCTTACCTACGAATCAATCGGGTCATCTCCCTTCTCCAAATGTGCAGAGACCACACTAAACCGAAATGCCAACAACCATATTGCACAAGCAGCTGGTGACCATTAACGCATGCACAAACCCTCAGCTGGTGACCATTAATGCATGCACAAACCCTCACCATATTTTATGGAATCAACATTATACCATATACCAACCAATTCATATGTTAAACCCTCTATCCTATGGTTTCGCCACCCTTTAAATATAAGCGCGGACTTAGTACTTAAGACATGGTATTTATACCATAGTATCCCAACCTTATGGTATGAGTAGTCCTTAACACTATCATATATTATTTACAATGTTTATCAAGCCTCTTTGTGCAAAACTAGAGAAATTGTGTAATTACTTCTATAGATGTGCTACAAAATTAATGATCACTATAATAGAAACTCACAGATATGAGAGGGGGTGAGGCGTGAATCCCTATTCTAAGTTCATGACCCAAACAGTGAGTTTCTCATTTGTAAGGTAAGAAGGTTTGTAAATTGAATCCCTGAATAACCCACTAAATGAGGAAGGGTCTATCTGCATTCAAGCTTGTCCCACAAAGGAGCAAACATCATAGCGCGCACAAAAAACCCTTGTCACCCAAAAACCCTTGTCACAAAAAACATTATATATTATATGTTTTTTATTTTTATTATATATTACCTTATATTATATGTTTTTTATTTTTATTATATGTTATTTTATATTATATAAATTGCCATAATAGTATTAGGATATTTTTATTATATCCTAACTTGAATAAAGAACCTTCACATTAATGAGGGAAGAACCATCTACATAACAACACATCCCTATCTTGGATAAATGAAAATATATCTTTGAAGGATGATTGAAAAGTTGAGTATGTGAGCTTGTGAGCATGGTGGTGATGATGATGATGATGATGTTGATGATGATGATGATGATTATGATGTTCATGTCAATGATGACAATGTTGATGATGATGATGTTGTTGATGATGATGATGATGTTGATGACGACGATGACAATGATGATGATGATGATAATGATTGTGATGATGAAGATGATGATGATCTTGATGATGATAATGATGATTATCATCATCATGAGGATGACGATGAAAATGATGACGATGATGATGATGATGATGATGATGACGATGATGATGATGATGATGACGATGATGATGAAGATTATGATGTTGATGTAGACGATGACAATGATGATGTTAATCGTGACAAAAATGATGATGATGACGACGATGATGAAGATGATGATGGTGGTGATGATGAAGATGATGACAATGATGATGATGATGATGATGATGATGATGATGACAATGATGATGTCAATGATGACAATGATGATGTCGACGATGACAATGATGATGATGAAGACGATGACAATGATTATGATGATGATGATGACAATAATGATGTCGACGATGACAATGATGATGATGATGATGATGATGATGACAATGATTATGATGCTGATGAAGACGATGATTATGATTATGATGATGATGATGATTATGATGATGATGATGATCTCGATGATGATGATGATGATGATGATTATCATCATCATGAGGATGACAATGATGATGATGTTGATGATGAGTATTAGCATCACGAGGAAGATGATGATGATGAAGATGATGCGCCATTTGTATCATCATTTGTGTCAACATTGTAAGGATTGGCCATATCATCATCGTCATCATCATCAATTACACTCATCGTGTCATCGTCGAAATAATCTTCAATGGCATTGTCTTTTACATCATCTGATTCAACTATTCCTTGGACATCTTTTGTTGGATCATCATCGTCAGCAAACTCAAGTTGATCATGCTCTTCGTCATCATATTCTTCTTCCAGAGAACCCTCTTCATTACCATCATCTAGGTTATACTTTACTGGCCTTCCCCTTGGATCATGTCTCACAACAAATGACCAGCCCACTTTACCTGGAACCTCTGAGTAAAATACTTGTTCACATTGGCTTGAAAGAACATAGGGCTTTGTTCCTAGCTCAAAAAACCTTGTGTTTAGCATGGTAAATCCATTATCATGTTCAATAATAGTTCTATCGGGATCACATTGATTCAATCATAACCTTTACCATTTGACAACAAATAGAACTACCTTAAAGGATTTAAAGTCACACTATATAATATCTTCCAAATACCCATAGTATCGATTTTTTTAGACTTCTGGATGTCTGTTAGTTCTAGATGAAACATCGGTAACCTCAAAGACAGCTGAAACCCCAGAATCTGATGTTTTCTTTGTTTCATCCAGCTTTTTGATCCGATATATACCTCCATTATAGACCATAGCCTTATGGTGTTTTACCTGCAATAAGAAATACATGAAAAAATTACACAACCAGCCAGTCCTTATGCAACAATACATGGAAAAAAAGAACATGTACGTCAATAAGTATCAAACAAAATAAAATATTTAGGGGGATATTTGATTAATTATATACTTGCCATTTTATCTTTTACACCATATGCCAAATTAATTTCCCTTTCTGTTAGATTGTTATCTCCATTGCGTTGTGCTTCTTTTACCAGTGAAGCCACACCTTCCCATGATATTCCATGACCCGATTGTGCGCATCATTCAATCCATACCTTCATACAGTCAATATTGTTTACGATATATAAATGAATTGCATCCCATTCTCGACCAAGTGTTTAATGACAATAACCATTAAAATCAAAGAAAGGTGTAAATCTCCTGAACAAAGACGTATATGCTCTTAATTGAAGCAATTATTACTAGAAAATACAATTAGAATATGAAGGATATAATAAAAATCTAGTAGCTAATAATTACCTTTCAGCTTCCTCCATATACCTTTCCCCTTCAGTTGTTCCCCTTCAAATTTGTTATTGGAGTTCGGATCACAAATGTGATGTAAATTGAGCTTTGACGCTAAAATAGGAATATATTCACTAACATACACATGTTTTGGTATACCATATATCCTTCCATCATAGAACCCTCCAGATGTGCTAATTGTCTCCCCAAACCCTTCATAAATTTCAAATGCCTCTCAACCATCCACATGGACCTTGAGTGCACAGGTCCACACAACTCAATCTCCTCAAATTGGTGTATGAGGTAGTGTTCATGTGCATTGAAAAATGTCGATGGTAGATGCTTCTGCATTTCACGCATGAAATGAGGAATTTCTCTCCTCCAATACTTTATATATTCTTTATGGATTTCTTTAGATGTCAACCATCTACAAGTGATGCAAACCAATAACGATATTTAACAAAAATAAACATTAAATTACAATATATGCTGAAATAGTGCACAAAAAAAACAAATATAAATTATTATACAGAGAATTAAATAAACACTAAGCACATGCAAGTAATCGCTAGTTACCTCATGTATTTACCAAGATTATATATAACTTGTTTGACATTGTTGTCGAAGTTTTCCGGGAGAGAGAGAGGTAGAACATACTGTATCAATATACAACCACACCATTTATTAAAAAATAGTATACAAACAAGAAAAAATTATATGGACATAACAATAATAATTACCTTGATGAAGACATGCCAATCATGTGTTTTGACCCCCGCAAAATCACATTTTTTAGTTCTGATATTCTTCAAATTTGCACAAAAACCGGTGGGAACTTTAATTTTCCGCATTACTTCTTTGACAACATTGTTTTGTTTCTCCGTAAACATCCATGGAATTGAGTTTATATTAACTTGTTCTCCGTTGGTATGAAATTGGATGACGTCTTTCATTGCACAATTGCTTTCTTGAATGTCTTTGCACACTTTCACAACTTTATCTTTCTCCCTCCTTAGCTCTAGTAGTCGCCATAAGGTTTCAGTAACATTCTTTCCAATATGAATTGTATCAAACAAATGAGCAATTTGTAGGTGCTCATAGTAGGGCAACCTGCTGAATTGAATAGGATAACTTTTCATTCCTCATGGAAGACCATTAATGCCTTCATGATCACAATGGACATCATGAATATTATTTTATAACTAATAAATTACATCATAAATCAAATATGGCCACTACAACAAACAACTCACAATAGAAATTAAAATACGTAAAAATTCATATATGATGATCCATACGTACCATGATGACGATTTCTATTGTATTGCATCTTCCAAAGGTGAGGTGTCATTCTCCGTGGTTTTAATGCAGTCTCCTGCTTCCCATTGAAAAGATTTCTTTCAATTTTTCTATACTTGTTTTTCTTAGAGAGGAAATGCCTATACTCATCAAACACCTCCTTTTTTAAGCTTTTTGAACGTCGATATTTTATTTATAACCACAAACTGGACATCGAAATTTACCCTTTGTCTGAAGACCTACAATATTTACATATGGAATATCTATGTCAAATATAATCATTTATAAAATATTCTAACTACTCCATATCATTAAATGCAACTAAAGTGGAACTTAAAATTACAAACCACAAAATGAAGTTAACCCAAGGGCATTGTGTATTGTCCATACAACCATTGCATGGAATTGAAATTGCCTTTGTCGTATTGGTATAGATATGTCATACATATTTATGCCATTCCATAACTTTAGTAGCCCATCTATAAGAGGTTCGATGTATACATTCATATCTTTGACTTGGAACTTACCTTATTCATAATTTGAAGAACATATAAAATATATCATTATGAGAACCATTAAGATATATAAACCATGCAGAAGATTAAAATAATAGATATATATATGAAATTAAGATACATATTATGAAAAATGAGATGCCACAACTACATTATAAATAAAACAGTTTTCTTCAAGAAAACCTGGAATAATCATCGACAACATTATGTGCTCCCTCTTTATTGACAACCATGGAGGAATGTTATTGTTGATAACAAAAATAGGCCACACCATGTAAATGGATTTCATCTGTGCAAATGGATTAACACCATCTGCTGCCAAAGAAATCCTAAGATTGCGTGGTTCTTCTTTAAAGTGAGGCCACTTTTCCTCAATATCTCTAAAAGCAGTACCATTTGTAGGCATTTGGATAACATCATCTTGACTTCTGTTCTTGGCATGGTAATCCATAAATTGCGCTATGTTTTTGCACCTGAACAGTCACTGCAAACGTGGAATGATGGGAATATAATGAAGAACCTTCTGAGGCACCTTTTTTGTTACTTTATCTATACGATATCTACTTACATGACATTCTAGACATTCTGTTGCAAATTCATGCTGATTATAATATATAACATGGTCATCGGGGCATGCATGAATTGCTTCATAATGCATTCCAATCTCTTTCATGATGGAAGATAAATCTTGAAATGTGCGAGGTAAAATATTTGATGGTTGTAACAAAAAATCAGCTATCAAGCTACAAAAAAAAAAATTTGTTAATGTAATAAATAAATAATATTAACGAAACACGCTTCATCCATACGGTGATCAATAATGAGTTAACAATACAATTATTAGAGGAATGAAAATAAACTTTATCACGATCCTATATATGTGATGGATTATTTTAGATACCTTAGCATACGTGTGATTGCAATGTTTGAAAGACCATTCATAACCTTCAAGTTCATTATCAACAATATAGTAGAGAGAAGATTTGTTTTGGAGCCTTCATAAAGGGGTTCATATGCCTTATCGAGAAGAGGTATATCGTGAACATCATCAAAGTCATCATCATTTTCCTTATCAACATCATCGTCATCCATTCTAACATTAAATGAATCATGGATCAATGTATTTGTACCATCATCTTCAATTACATCATCGGCATGATCATCTTGTTCAATATGATCATTCACTTGTTCTCCATTAAACATATACGCTCCATGATCCTGATCCTGAACTTGTTCTGAAAGCACTTCCTCTGGATGACATGCTATAGGGTGTCTTTCCTTTAATATAAATACATGGAAACATCAATAGATATACATTAATATATAATAATAAAAAATACATAAAATTACTAAAAAAAAATGAATATAATAATATTTATAATGCTAAACCTACAAATGGACGATATTCATTCCCCCCCTCAGCATGTCCATGTTCCCTGAAATGTTTTGTGGCTGTTGAGATCAATATTCTTCTCCTCTTAAATCCCCTACATTGAGTACATGGACAATAACATTTGCCATCACCCCTTTGTTTCGCTGCATCCCATAGTCTAGCAAGCAATTGTCGGTTGTCTTCATTTGGATCCGGAATATTTAATCTATTTGACATTTTTTCATAAACTTCGTTAATGCATATAACCGGTTGTTTTAAAAAATCAAGTTCCACACATCAAGGTTTTTTCAAACGGAAATAAATCAAAGAATAAAAAATTCCCGACAAAATGTCTATCGATGAAAAAAAATTCCCACAACCGCCCATTGAAGAATAAAACTATTCCTGAAAATGTCCGTCGAGGAACAAATAATTTTCGCAATCACCCGTCGCTTCTACAACAAACATTTTGAAATGTTTAAAACAATTTATATTTATAATGGACATGCGTCGGATATTCGACGCCTTGAACATAGTTACCGTTAAAATTATGGGACCATAAAATTTAAAATCATGTAAACCTTAATTTTTTTTTTACAAAAAAAAAAAGTTGGTTCACGGACGTCGAAGATCCGACATTGAGGTGTCGAATAACTGCCACTACGGGAGTTGTACATCCAACACCTATCCGACACGGAAGTGTCGAGTAACTGCCACTACAAGCGTCGAAATTCCGACTCCATAGTTTTGGATAATCGACGGAGCTAGAAATATTTTGTTGTCGGCATTCTATAGATTGATTGTTGTCTGACACATCCATGCGAAATGTCAGATGACATCGGATTCTGTCATTGGATTTCGGGTTCAAATTATGTAGTAGAATCCTAAGGATGGATATGCAAAGTTACAGGGAAGAGAATGAAATATTGGTTAAGGCTCATGAGGAGCAGAATCAACTGAATGCATTCATGTTACAAAGTTTGACAGACATCCAGAGCCGTATGAACTATGGGGACTGGACAGTAATACCCTAAGGAAGTAAAATTGCTACTAGAAGAAGAAAGAGATATCCTAGTGGGTCATCTGACTCTGAAGGATCCACTGGTGGTTCAAGTTCTTCTTCTCACAAGAATAAGAAAAAGAGGCACTACCAGAACCGTTCACGTGATGAATTTAAGAAGGCAAGGCTGCCTACCTTTAATGGTGAGGTAAAAAACGGTCAAGAAGCTTAAGCTTGGCTTCTTGGGATGAGAAAATATTTCCAAGTCCAAGACTACTATGGAAATATGAATGCTATGGTAGCCATATTCAACTTTAATGGAAAAGAATCCATATGGTGGGAGCACTTTAGGAAAGTAAAGAAGATTAATGAAAGGAAGATTGTGTGGAAATAGTTCCAGAATTATTTCAAGTAGAAGTACCTCTTCGACAGGTACTATATTGATAAGACCAAAGAATTTCATGAGCTGATATTGGGACAATAGACCATGGAAGATTATGCGACCAAGTTCTTGGAGTTATTGAGGTATATCAAGTACATCAAAGATGAAAAAGTGAAAATCCAGTGTTTCCTAAGTGGATTTCCTCAGTCTTACAAAGATTGAATTGAGTTTTATGAACCTAGAACTCTATAAGAATCAATAAGGAAAGCTAAGTATTTCTATGAAAAAATAAAAGGAAAAAATGATTATCATAAGACATGGAAGGACAAAAAGAATGAGAAGTCTGACCAAAGGAAGAAATGTTTCAAACCTTCTAACTTCAGGAATCAGCAGAAACAGACATCCCAAGCTGAGAAGCAGCCAGCCAAAGTGGTGGGAGAAAATCCTAGAGAACCACAGCAGAACAGAGAACCACTCCATTGTTAGAAATGTGGAGGACCCCACATGCGCAGGAATTTTCCACTTGAGAATGAGAATTCAAGGCCAACTTACAACATTCAAGAAGCAAGGGTCGTCCCTAGGATCTATGCAGCACTGGAGGACCGACAGGAAGATCACCAGTCAACTGTACTTGAAGTTGCAAGTAAGATTGTTGAGCAACTATTTCTATTTTGATTAACCATGGTTCTATTCACGGTTACATTACTCCTATAGTAGTGGATATTTGTGATTTTAAGAAAGTAAAGCATAGAAAATCTTGGTTAGTTCAGCTAACCACTGGAACTAAGAGAAATGTTAGTGAAGTGGTAGAGAAATGTCCATTGGTTATCAATGGATTGGTCACTTGTATAGATCTGAATGTTCTACCACTTGGTTCCTATGATGTTCTCATTTGAATGGATTGGTTAGAAACTCACAGGGTAAATCTTGATTGTTATAATAATACTTTTGAATGCATGGATGAAGAAGGGAACCCAAGAGTTGTTAGAGGCATTCCAAAGGTGATTTCTATGAGGAATATTTCAGCAATGCAGTTGAAGAAGTTCTATAGGAAAGGTTTCTAGTTGTATCTGGCTCATATTTCATAGGCAACAAAGAATTAAACTCTTAGGTTGGAGGAATTTGATGTGTTGCAGGAATTCAGGGATGTGTTTTCTAATGAGATTCCAGGGCTTCCTCCAAAGAGAGACATTGATTTCACAATTGAAATTGTGCCAGGAGTAGCACCAGGAGAAGAAGTATATCAGGTCGAGTGTGTCTCCTTGGGGAGCACCAGTTCTCTTTGTGAAGAAGAAAGATGGTACACTCAGGTTGTGTATTGATTACATACAGTTGAACAAAGTCATGGTGAAGAACAAATATCCTTTTCCTAGGATTGATGACCCCTTTGATTAAATGAGAGGAGCAAAGGTATTTTCCAAGATTGACTTGAGGTATGATTACCATCAAGTAAGAATCAAGGATGAAGACATTCATAAGACAACCTTCAGAAAAATTTATGGACATTATGAGTTTGTAGTGGTACCATTTGGTCTCACAAATGCACCACCTACATTTATGTGCCTTATGAATAGTGTTTTCACCAGGTATTTGGACAAGTTTGTTCTTGTTTTCCTTTATGACATTCTTATTTATTCTAAGAATGAGGAAGATCATGAAGAAACTATGAGATTGACATTACAATTGATCAAGGAGCATAAACTATATGCAAAGTTGAGTAAATGTGACTTCTATAAAGATAGCATTCATTATTTGGGTCACATTATCTTCAATGAGGGCATATCTGTAGACCCTGAGAAGATTGAAGCCATTATGAATTGGTATACCCCAAGAAATGTGACAGATGTAAGATCTTTTATGGGACTTGTAGGATACTACAGGAGATTAATTGAAGGATTCTCCAAGGTTGCACATCCAGTCACTTCTTTGTAAAAGAAGGGAATAAAGTTTGAATGGACACCGAGGTGTGAAGAAAGATTCCAGTAGTTGAAGAGTCTTCTCACAAGTGCACCATCCTTGAGAATTACAAACCCAGAAAATTATTTTGTGGTGTGTACTAATGCATGCTGTCAAGGGATTAGAGAAGTCCTTATGCAAGAAAACCACATGATATGTTACAAGTCAAGAAAAATGAAGGAGCATGAGAAGAACTATGCCACTCATGATCTAGAACTTGTATCCATAGTACATTCTCTCAAGATGTCGAGGCATTACTTGATGGGTAGAAGATTTGAGCTAAGGATAGACCATTGTGGTATGAAGTATTTGTTTGATCAGCCTACTCTAAATGCTAGGCAAGTGAGATGGCTGGAGTTTTTAAGAAAGTTTGATTTTTAAATCAAGCACATAAAAGGAAAAGAGAATAACGTAGTTGATGCACTCAGCAGGAAGGTGCAGGAAATGCATGTGGCATCTCTTAGTATTTTCCAATCGGATTTGAGACAATATATTGTTAATCATACTGCTGGAGATGAATTGTATGAGCAGGTAAAAGACAAATTGCAGCAGCAAAGTCTTGAGAAGAGGTATGAGGGATATAAATTAGAAGAAGATGGGATTATTACCTATAAAAACATACTTTATGTTCCAAATGTAGCAGATTTGAGGAGAGTTGTTATGGATGAAATCCATCAAGCTCCATATTCTGGGCACCCAGGATATTAGAAGACAATTGCTACCACCATAAAGCAGTATTTTTGGCAAGGACTGAAAAAGGACATGGCTGAATATATTTCAAGGTGCATGTAAAGGTTGAGCATCAACACCCAGTATGTTTGTTGCATCCTTTCCAGTTCCAGAATGGAAATGGGAAGTTATTTCCATGGATTTTATCATAGGATTTCCAATGACTTGGAGACAACATGATTCCATCATGGTTGTGGTGGACAAGTTGACAAAGGTAGCACATTTCATACCGGTTAAGTCCACACATAAGACTAATGACATTGCAAAAATATTCATGGAGGATATTTTCAAATTGCATGGATTACCTAAGGCAATAATCTCTAACAAATATGTCAAGTTCACTTCCTATTTCTGGAAGGGTTTATTTGTGGACTTGGGTACAAATTTGAACTTCAACACTGCCTACCATCCTAACACTGATGGGCAGACAAAGAGAGTGAATCAGGTTCTTGAAAGCATGCTTCACATGTATGTTATGGACAAACCAACCAAGTGGGAAGATTATTTACACTTGGTAGAATTTGCATATAAAAATGGACAGCAAGCATCCTTGGGGATGAGTCCATATGAAGCTTTGTATGGAAGGAGGTGTAGGACACCAATGACTTTGGATAATCTAGTGAGCAGGATTGTGCTTGGTCCATAATTGCTCAAGGATAGGGAGCAGGAGGTTATCAAGATCAGGCAGAATCTGAAAGTGTCTCAGGACAGACATAAAAGCTATGCTGATAATCATAGAGTACATAGAGAGCTCAGTGTTGGGGATCATGTTTACCTCAGAGTGAGGGCAAGGAAGAGTTCCTTGAAGCTTGGAAGTTGTGCCAAGATTTCACCTAGATATTGTGGGTCATTTGAAGTGCTCGAAATAATAGGACCAATTGCATATAGAATTGCATTGCCTACTAGCACTAGAGTTCATAATGTTTTTCATCTTTCTTTTCTTAAGAAATATGTACATGATCCTAACCATGTGATAAATTGGGATGTGATTCAGGTTGAACCTGAGGGAGAGTTCCAAATCAAGTTAGTACACATCCTCGATAGGAAGGTCACAATGCTCCAGAACCGAGCCATAAGGCAGGTAAAGGTGCAATGGGAGCACTATAGTCCTGGAGAAGCTACATGGGAGTTGGAGGATGCCATGTGATTGGCACATCCATTTTTGTTCAATTTTGTGAAGCACTGAGGGCAGTGCCAGTGTAGCATTTTTGTTCAATTTTGTAAAGCACCGAGGATAGTGTTGTTGAAGGGGAATGGGAATGTAACACCCCGGTTTTGACCCCGTTTGCATTAAAAATGTACATGATGTAAATATTGTAATTAATCATGGTGTGGAGATCAAGGAAAAAGCCCCACCATCGATTTAGCGTTTTATGTTTCGGCTATTAAAATCGATGCCAATGGTATATGGTGCTAGCCAGACACATTATAATTTTGAATCATCATGTACATATGAAGTTTAATTAAAAACCCACAACCAGCTATGTCAATGCAACAAATAATGAGATGGGGGGAGAATGTTTAACCTTGAGCCAATGGGGAGAATCCAAGTGTTAAGATGAGAACCCTTCAGCTACCAACCACCTTTAT
This sequence comes from Pseudotsuga menziesii, assembly GCA_001517045.1. Classification (NCBI taxonomy): domain Eukaryota; kingdom Viridiplantae; phylum Streptophyta; class Pinopsida; order Pinales; family Pinaceae; genus Pseudotsuga; species Pseudotsuga menziesii. The sequence goes on along the minus strand of LPNX010002035.1, from coordinate 130,394 downwards.
TGTCTTATTCACCAGCCATTTAAATTCTCTAGGATTTAGTTGGGTAGTTATTGCCTTGGAGCTTGGGAGGCATGGACAGCCATCAAATATGGCAAGGTCATTAGCCTTGACCACATGTATGCCCAAATATTAGATTTCATTCATTATTCCTCATGTGGAAGAGGGAATCCGCATTCTACGCACGTGCAGGAATTTTTTCATGCACTCAGGAAGCTGATTTTCTCCTCAGTCCTCCATCCTCTGTCTTCCCATGCATGTTTTTTGCAGTTTGCTTCCATTCTCCCATGGTTGGAGGATCATTTTGGAAATGCACAGTAGATTGAAGAAGGGACCACAATTGCTGGGTGGCTGATAAGCCATTTTTACCCCTGTGAATCCAAGAGAATTTGGTGAAATAAATTTTGGGTCCCTAGGGCTATGTTTGTTAGAATAATCAACCCATAGTTTACCCACTTAGACATTAATTCATTTATTTTTGTCTTATTTTCCTAGTTCATGTGTCCCACCTTGTGCAAGTTGCTAATTGCCTATCCATAGAGGTCAAACTTGCCATCTTTGACTCATGTAGCGCTTGGGAAATCCTTAGGAATCAAATCTACTTTATTCCTGGCCTCCTAGGTGCCTATCTGCTTTTTCTTCTTTATTGCATGCTTTTGCAGTGTTTTAAGGCACATAGGAAAGCTAGACTAGGTGAGGTGAACTAGTTTTTTTTCCTCTTCATCCTCCACTCTTTTCTCCATGAAAAATCATGTATGAGCTGCCATTTCATCACTCATTAGCTTTCCCATGTGCCCTTGCCAATTCGTGAGCTCCATGACATATTTGGGATCAGCTTTTTACACCTATGGGGGATTTGCTTATTTTTGGTAAGCCTGCTTTATGCTAGATTTGGATGCTTTCTCATGCATTCAATTTCCTGATGTTTTCTATTTATTCAGCAGCCTATGTTATTACAAGGTTGGCTATTGTACACTTACACAATACAGTTTAGTGTTACAGCTCCATTTTCAGTCTCTTTTGTGAGTGATTTTGCATGATCAATTGATAATTGTTGTGAGTAAAATTAATCTATTGCTGGCCTTAATTTCCACATGGTATTAGATCCATTGTAGGTTGTTTGTCTCCTTCAAAAATTGTTTTGCAGGTTCGACATCAAAGACTGGGAGCCTTCTACTGACAGCCGGGACATATTTTCTAGAGCTATGAATCAATCACAGAAAACTATCTTGACTCCCTTCAATTTATTTGAATGGAAAGCAGAGATGGAGATACTGTTGAGAGCGAAAGGCCTCTACAGGGTGACTATGGCAACAGAAGCAGATCCCAATGCAACTGCAGAGAAGATCAAATGGCACAACAGGAGGGATGAGGCTTATGGCCTCTTGTGCCTGAGTATTTCCAGAGACCTCCTTTTCCATCTCAATGGATTGACATCACCGAATGAAGTATGGGAGAAGCTTTCTGATATTTTTGGAGAGACAGATGAGATGAGGGGACATCAAATCGAGAATGAGCTGATTTATCTGAGTCCAACAAGCTTTGAATCACTGCAGCTATATTTCTCCAAGTTCAAAGCACTAGTTTTGCAGTTGAAACAGTGTGGTATTGAAAAGAAATATGATCAGCTCATACTGGCCATCCTCTCAAAGTTGGGCCTTGATTATTTAGTGTTTGTTTCGACCTTCTATGCCACAAAACTGACAGCTCGAGCCTAGAAGATGCCTAGCCTTGCAGATTTCATGGAATCTCTCACACAAGAACAGGATAAGCTGGTGATGATGGGCACCATCAAACCATCCAAAGATCAAGCTTTGATTGTTGGAGATTCAAGGGTGGATTCAAAAAGCAAAAAGAAAGCTAAAAAGCCACCTGAGCAAAAGAGAGACAAGAAACAGTCTCTGGAGGATCAACAAGGTCCCAAGAAGAATAACTAGAAGAAGAAGAACAAAGGTGAAATGAACAAGTGCGCATACTGCAATAAGGGCAATCACACTGAAAGCTCTTGTATGAAAAAGTAGATAGACATTCTGACCAATCTCCTGGAGAAGAATGGCATCTCCCTTCCAGAAATCTCAAAGAAGAGAGAAGGAGGATCAAATTCCGATGACAGAGAGAGAGTTCATGCTCTAGTTGCTGGCACATCAAGCTCACCCAGTTTTATCATAGATTCTGGAGCTTCAAGACACATGGTTTCGAATAAGGAGGCCTTATCCTCACTGGATATGTCGAAAGGACCATCTATTGTATTGGGAGATGACTCTCTCACTGAAAGTAAAGGCAAAGGAAGGATAGATCTTGATCATGGTAAGTTCATCAATGTGCTATATGTCCCTAGTCTCACCTCCAACCTCCTATCAGTGTACCAGATGACCCACATTGGGTCTCCTAAGAAGGTCATATTCTCCCCCGATGAAGTTGAGATCACAAAGATTTCAACTGGTAGAGTCATTGCAAAAGGAGTTGCGAATCATGCTCAAAAGGTATACATGTTCTCACACTTCCTACCTTACTCAAACCCCTCTGCTCTTCTCATTCATGCTAATGAAACCAGCAAGCTATGGCATGAAAGATTTGGCCATCTAAATTACAAGTATCTATCTGATCTTAGTGAGAAAGAAATGGTCATAGGGTTTCCCAAGATAAAATTTTCCGAAGGAATCTACCAAGGCTGTATCCTAGGAAAACACCCAGAGCACAAATTTGAGAGAGCTAGTCATGAGAGAACCTCTGCACCCCTCGAGCTGATCCACAGTGATGTTTCTGGTCCATTCCCTCATATGTCCATGATTTAGGCCAAGTATGCATTAACTTTCATTGATGACTTTTCCAGGTATTGATGGGTTCACTTCCTGAAACACAAGTCTGAAGTTTTTGGCCTATTCAAAGTCTTTAAGGCTTTGGTTGAAAACCAGTCTGGAAGGAAACTCAAGGCCCTTAGATCTGACAATGGTGGTGAGTATGTCAATTCTGATTTTATTAACTATTATGCAGATGCAGGTATTCAGATGCAGCATTCTATCCCTTACACACCATACCAAAATGGTGTTGCTGAGAGGAAGAACAGATCACTGAAGGAGATGGCAACATGCATGATGGAGGCCAAAACTTTGCCACCAAAGTACTGGGCCAAAGCTATCAACTATGCAGCCTATATTCAGAATAGGGTGCCTCACAAATAGCTTGATGGTATGACTCCCTTCAAAGCATGGAGTGGGCACAAGCCAGATGTGACCCATTTCAGGATTTTTGGCTCAAAGGCATGGGCTAGAATCCCGACAGAGAAGAGGAAGGCTTTGCAGCCCCAAAGCCAAGAGTGTCTTTTTGTTGGATACTCTAAATATTCAAAAGGGTACAAGTTGATAAATTTTAGCACAAATAAATCCTTCATCGAAAGGAGTGTTCAATTTGAAGAAGAACCCCTTGCAGAAGTGGAAGTTGGTGAAGCCTCTTCACCACCTAAACCTCAAGAAGTAAGTAAAGAGTTTGTTGAACATGCTGATTCTGATTTTTCTGATGGATATGAGTTTATTGTAGACCCTAACATCCCCAAAAGGCCAAAATGGGCATCCAAGACACTACATGCAACAGGTGAGCTAGCTGGGGATCCCAATGACCCAAGGAGGACTAGATCTCAATTTTAGAGTGGTCTGTGCATGAAGGATCCTATGTTTGCTGAAAAATGATATTTGATGGTGGAGTCTGATACTCAAACATATTAAGAAGAATCAGGAGATCCAATATGGCAAACAGCCATGAAGGAGGAGTTCAGCTCACTCCAGAAGAGCAACACATGGGAGCTAGTGGATCTTCCCCCAGGGAGAAAACTAGTACAGTGTAAGTGGGTCTATAAGACCAAATTTGCTGCTGATGGTTCACCACTGAAGTACAAGGCTATATTGGTAGCCAAGGGCTACTCACAAGTTCATGGCATAGATTACAATGAGACCTTTTCCCCAGTGGCAAAAATGGACTCCATCAGGCTAGCTCTAGCCATTGCATCCTCAAGGCAATGGGAGGTACATCACATGGATGTAAAGTGTGCCTTCCTGAATGGATATCTCACTGAGGAGATATATATGCAGCAGCCTCAAGGTTTTCTACTAACCCTTCTCTTGTGTGCAGGTTGAGAAAGTCATTGTATGGGCTAAAGCAAGCCCCCAGGGCTTGGTATGCCAAGATTGATAGATTCTTGCTATCACTGAATTTTGTTCGGTGCAAATGAGATCCAAATGTCTATTTGAAGTTATTTAATGGTTCATTAATGATCATTGTGTTATATTTTGATGACCTCCTCATTACAGGAAGCTCACAGGTTGAGATTGCTTCCTGAAAAGGAGCTATGAACCAAGCCTTCTCCATGACAGATTTGGGGCTCTTAAGTCAATTTTTGGGGCTTGAGATCTCTCAAACCAAAGTTGGAATCAAGGTGCACCAGTCCAAATATGCCTTGGAATTTCTGAACAAATTCAGAATGCAAGATTGGAAAGCAAGTAAAACTCCTTTCCTTTCAGGAGTAAAGCTGGAAGAAGATGATTCTCCACCGATGGTAAACAATACACTGTATAGACAATTGATTGGCTGTTTATTGTATTTGACACATAATCGACCTGATATTTGTTATGCATTAAGTGTGGCTTCTAGATTCATGGATCAGCCTCATGAGATCCATTGGAAAGCAGCCAAAAGGATCCTTAACTTTGTTCAGGGAACAAGGACACATGGGATCTTCTATAAGGCAAAATCTGATCTTGAGTTGATTGGATTTACTGACAGTGATTGGGCAGGTGATAGCACAGATAGAAAGTCCACTTCAGGTTATGTGTTCATGCTTGCAGAAGGGCCAATTAGCTGTTCAAGCAAGAAACAGAGTGCCATTCCACTCTCATCTACAGAAGCTGAGTACAGAGGAGTTGTTAATGCAGCAACTCAATGTTTATGGTTGCAGGGTTTACTTGGAGAGTGTGGTTTCGAACCTGAGTACTCAAATACCATCTACTGTGATAACCAGAGTACCATTCGAATCTGCAAGGATCCATTTCAGAAGCAGAGAACCAGACACATTGAGATCCATATGCACTACATCAGAGAACTTGTGCATGATGGCACCATTCACCTACTCTTCTGTTCATCTTCAGAACAAGTAGCTGATATCTTCACCAAAGCATTTTGTGAGAAGACCTTTAGAAATATCAAATCACTGCTGGGGATTGCTGATCATGCTATGAAAGCATGAGTGGAGACAAGATTCTACAATTTTGTTTTACAGTCCATGTTTAAGGGAGGATTTTCCCAAGTTGGTTTTGCCTCTTTCCTTGTTTATTTGGACATGCAGTATGTAAAGGGTGACTACGCCTTGTTTCTAGGCCCTATATTTTTGATATATTACTCATAAATTCAGGCTTAAGGGGGGGTGTTAGAATAATCAACCCATAGTTTACCCACTTAGACATTAATTCATTTATTTTTGTCTTATTTGCCTAGTTCATGTGTCCCACCTTGTGCAAGTTGCTAATTGCCTATCCATAGAGGTCAAACTTGCCATATTTGACTCATGTAGCGCTTGGGAAATCCTTAGGAATCAAATATTCTTTATTCCTGGCCTCCTAGGCGCCTATCTACTTTTTCTTCTTTATTGCCTGCTTTTTCAGTGTTTTAAGGCACATAGGAAAGCTAGACTAGATGAGGTGAACTAGTTTTTTGTCCTCTTCATCCTCCACTCTTTTCTCCATAAAAAGAATGCATGAGCTTCCATTTCATCACTCATTAGCTTTCCCATGCACCCTTGCCAATTGGTGAGATCCATGATAGATTTGGGATCAACGTTTTACACCTATGGGGGATTTGCTTATTTTTGGTAAGCCTGCTTTATGCTAGATTTGGATTCTTTCTCATGCATTCAATTTCCTAATGTATTCTATTTATTCAGCAGCCTATGTTATTACAGGGTTTGCTATTGTACACTTACACAATACAGTTTAGTGTTACAGCTCCATTTTCAGTCTCTTTTGTGAGTGATTTTGCATGATCAATTGATAATTGTTGTGAGTAAAATTAATCTATTTCTGGCCTTAATTTCCACAGTGTTTACCCAATTTCCATCTCTGAATTTGGCTCCCGTGATGTTCTATTCCATGCCCAAAACTTGAAATTTTTGGGTATGCTATTGTTGTTTGGTATAAACTGGTTTGGGAGGGGAAATGTGGTCTTACTAGCTTGATAAACCTAGTGTGAGAAGGAACCTCACTGACAGAGCTAGGGAGTTGTCTTTATTCTTTGCACACCCTGAATAGAACAGGAAGGGAAGGCATAGCCTAAGGGACTGTGTAGCAGAGAAGGGGATGCTTCCTTGTGTTGGGTGTGTAGATGTTTTAGAAGCCATGCTAGATCTGGTGCAGGTGTCCATAGCTCTGTGGTTGAGCTCACTATCTTAGCAGTCAGCATTTCCTACTCCTTTGTATCCTGATAAATCCAACTATGTTGGCTTGGTTTAGTTTTGTTGTATCCTTGGCTATGTTTGATCCTGTTAGTGGTCCTTATTCCTTATGGGAATCATGCCTAGCTTGGGGTTGGAAATTTTTCGTAGAGATTGATGAGCACACTTCCCTATGGTTGGGTGGAAGGTTGTAGCAACATAGTTGGTTGCGGGACAAGATTCTTCCAAGATAAGTCTCTCTTGTCTATTTTATCTCTGCAACTGTATGTGCTTATGGATTAATATGAACATGTTAAACGCTTGATTGGAATGTATTTTTCTTCCGTTTTATGTTAATGATTTATGCATCTACGCATGTTGTTAGTTCAATGCATTTCATTTTATGTTCATGGGGCTAGTTTTCCTATATATGATAGCAGTATAGTCATGTTCCCTCTCTGGTAGATGGCAAGGGATGTGACATCATAGTTTCCCCATGCTTCCCCATGTTTGTCTTGTCAGAATGTTGAAATGAGAGCCCAAGTTAAGGATAATATAGTTCATATCATAATCTCTTATCTGAGCAGTCATTATTAAATTGTGACTAGTCTTTAATATTTTTCCCACATGGTCTACTCTTTTTTTTGGTCGCACATATTCTTGAGGTTCTATTATTAGATCCCTCAGTTCTACAAGGGAATCTTTATCTTGTATTAGCGATAAGAAACTTTTAAAAAACTCTTTAAGATTACTAACGTATCCCATTAGTTTCTTTTAGAATAGTTGATCAAACCTTTTAGGCATCTCCATTATTGGTCTTATTGACAGTTTAGGATTAGATGTCAGCACTTGATTCTTGTCAACGAATTTTGGTCGCATGTCCAAGAATACTTCATTTTCTCTTTGGACATTGAACTACACTTTCTTGTGTGTTGTTGGTCGCACCTACGGTTGTTCATGATGTGTATCTTGATTTTCTCCAGTCACAGCACCTCCCTTTGTCATGACAGCAATATTTGGTTCCCTCAACTCAGTAGAAATCATCTGGATATTCTAGTTGGGATTTGCATTGCAATTTTGTAGAGAGTTGGATTTTCCATATTTCTAGCATGTTACTTCGTAATCAACTGCATACGCTATTATACAGCATGATCAAAGGATTCACAATACGAACATGTATTTGTAGGGCTCACATAGTCCCTAGCAAAATTTCTTCATTTTCCATAATTATAACATATTATTTGGCCTCTTCCACAACCAAATCCTCCTCCTTGTACTCAACCTCAATAATTTCCACCCCCCCTTTGTTGAGGGTATTGTTGTTGTGGGTATTGATTTTTTTGATATTTCGGCTGAGGTTACTGAGCTTGTGGATATTGATCTTGAGCCCTCTCATCTTGCATATGCTCTTCATTTTTCATTAAATAAGTGTCGATCATTTTTTCCTGCAACAGCTGGAATTCTCCGCAGTCTTTCTCATCGTGGCCTACTAATTTAAAAAATTTACAATATAAACTAGTTGGTGTACTTACAATATTTTGTAAGTACAAACACCCTTCTGACAGATGGCCTCTAGTCTGGCATATTCTACACCAAGGCATCCCTTGTGTATTTATTAGGTTCAACGCTCCTGTTGCGACGTAGTTCATGAATTTCGAGCAATTGTTCTTGTGGTGTCCTTCATTGCTGCATTTGGTACACCAAATTTCTTCTACACTTACTTCCCTTTTTTGATGTCATGGAGTTTCACCATAAGGTTAGCTAGTTGTGACTGAATTTGCATCATTCCTGCACCATTTTCTCATATAGGTGAGGATTCTAGCTTCATGACCAGCTCTAGAGCTTCAATCTATGACACAATCTTTTGTTACATCAAGGGAATTCATATGTGTGGTAACAGCGCTACAATGAACCACTCTTTGTGATGTATGTCTGACATTTGGAAGCTTACTTTAGAAATTAATGTCTTAAATATATGTTCGAATTCCCACACATACTCCATAGACAATTACTTAATCTCTTTAATCTCTGTAATACACTGAGATTTGGATTTGCACTTTCTAAATTTTTCTATTAGTCTTGCTCGAATTTGGTCGACCATTTTCTATGTGACTCCTGTATGAACCATGGAAAACTTCATATACTAGTCCAGCGCACAACCCCTAAAGGTTGTTATTATCTATGCCTTCTTTATTTCTTCATTCTAGACCCATCATACTATCCATACGAGTTCACATAGTGTTGAATATTGTAACTTCAAAGGATATTCTAAATGTATTTTACTGATGTAACCCAATGGAGATGTTATTATTCCTCTAGCGGGGTGTTACTATTGTAATTGGTCATCATAGAGTCATGAGGTAAAGCCTCCATTGTAAGTTGGGTCAATAGTACCCTAATAAATATAATATAATATTGTATTGATTCTTCCTAAGTGAAGTTTCCCCACTTAGTTAAGTGGGGCCAACTTGTTAGGTTAAAAGTCAAGTGAAGAAAATAGTATAAATAGAGGAGATGTGTTCCTCATTTGAACACACACTCACTTGTGTATAGAGCATAGGAGATATATGTGTGTGTGTGTGTGTGTGTGTGTGTGTGTGTGTGTGTGTGTGTGTGTGTGTTGGAGGGAGGCGCACCTATCTGGGGTCTTGTTTTGTACATTTTACACATCTTATACAGAGGAAGTTTTGATGGGTTTTCTTCCCCGTGAGGGTTTCCCAAGATAAATCTTTGTGTTCTTTTGTGTGGATGTGTTTGTCTATCTTTCAGTGATCTTTTCCTTATGGTTATGTTGTTATGATGCTAAATGTTATAATATCTTATATAACCATTAAAAACTTAACATGGTATCAGATATACCTTGAAATAAGTCTTTGTGCAGCCGAAAAAGTACTACAGCTTTAGCTATTGAAGATTAGGGTTTCATGATTGAAAACCCTAAAAGACTAAAACTAGTAATTTTGGTACATTCGCTATATCTATATATTGGTGAAGGCTCAGGTAGAGAAACGTTTTTAGGCCAAATATAAATTTTGGATGTACCCTTTGTAAAATTTTCAGCCTCATATTCATTATAATCTAGGAGATATTATTCCTCCAAATTAGGGTTCCAGCCTCTCCGAGGATTCATCCTTGAACATGTTACCTAGGGATAATTATGATATCTCAGGATAAAAAGATCCAAATGAAATTTCTCAAGATGTTCTAGATATGAAACGGATGGTAATTTCTTTATTTGGTAAAATTTTCATACCTCGAAGGTGAAACAGTGACACGTGGAAGTCCGCACAAGTTCATTATGTTGAATAGTCCTGAAATAAGGAATCTTGGGAAAATTCACATAATTCCCAATTCGTGAAACCAATTATACTCTAACTTGTGGTGTTGGAATGAAGAAAAAAAAATATACCTCGATGCAAAGTTTCAAAAATATAGGATGAGTAATTTCAGAGATACAATAGAAACAATATCAAGAAATTCTATAGAAGAAACTGAAGAAAACTAGGGCATCATATATTTGCAGTTCTAATCATAGTTTTTGGAAAATGAATATGTTGCTCAGCTTGCCTTGCAGAGGTGCATATTTCTATCCAATCATATCTAAAAGCTACCTAAGTTGAAAAAATAGGGTTTTTTGTCAAACCTTAGGTCCACCAGAAGCAGCATTCCAGAAAATCTTTCAAGCAAGCATCAGATTGAAGTAATCTCATTGGTGAAAGGAGGAGTTGCAGATCTAGAAGAAGATGAAGACAATTCACAAGAAAAAGTTTTCCAAACAAACAAAGATAAGTATTTGAAATGTCTTTCCTGTATATGTTGTGTATTATGCATGATAGAATGTTTGCATTAATGACAGTATACTACTAATATGCATGTTATGGGTAAGTAGCCCATGGTGCTATACAACTCTCCATTACTACTTATCTAGAATGAAACCTATTTGCTGACATATTGGATTAGTGCACAATCTAAATGATGTTATTGTAGAGATAGAAGGCATCTATAAAGTTTCTGTGAGATCTAGATGAATGTTGTATTGGCTAAAATAGTTGCATGATGCATAAGAATTTGCCGTTATGCATATGTCCTATGAAATGGTTCTAACCATGCAACTAGTGCATTTGACTTGTAGGAAAGGTGTGTACAACTGCCTACAAGAAAAGAGGGATGAGACTTGTTCCAAAGAACAAGTGATGACAATTCAATATTCAATCCAATGAACATGAACCTGAATCTTCCAGGGTCAGAGACATTGTGATGGAAGAAAGAGCTTCAGAATAATATAAGAGAGCAGTAGATCCACCTTGAGAGATGAAGACCATCTTAGACATGAGAGATAATTCAATATGGATAAAATTATGATGGGACTTCCAAACCAAATTAAGAGGCCTCAGACACACTCTAGTTGTGTGACACATTTGGGTGACATCATTGATGCAAACCCTTCCAGCTATGGAAGAAGCTATGATCAAAGAGTAACAGTTGATCATGGGAAATGATGTCTAGGATATGATTCTGAGACCTGAAGGGAAGTCCATAGTGTTTTCCATATGGATATACAAGAACAAGTATACAAAGCAAGGTTCATGGTTTGTCTCAGAAAGAATAGGCTATGGCATGACATACTCTATTAATGAGACACACTTATCCAGTAGAAGTATATATCGAGCAATGAACCACCTGTAGAAAATAGGCTTTGTACGAGATCATAAGGAACCCACAGATAAGAACATCTAGGAGCTTGAAATATCACCTAGAGTGATGAATATATTAACCTTTTCTACAAGGTTGAATATGGAAACCTATAGAAAGACAACAAGCTCATAGTTGGGAGGATGATTCTCCACTTCAGGGGGAGTGATTGTAGAATATCTCCTAGTTCGACATGGTACAACAGGATGGACAGCTTCCAGATAGACTAAGGCTTTACCAAGAGTAAAGTGGGCTCCAACCTTCAAGGTTGAATGCAGAAGACTCAGATATGTCGATGACCTGACAGAATGAACTCTTGGTATAAGCAATGATGGAAGAATAACATAATGATGTTAGGGCAATAGTACCCAAACCAAAAAGCAAGAGTTTGGTATCTTCCAAGTGGATTTGCAATATAAAACATGTTACTGATGGAAGTAAGGCATGATTTGTGGCTAGAGGATTCTCTCAGAAAGAGGGGATTTATTATGAAGAGACATTTGATCCAGTAGCAAGATACACTTCCATCAGAACCATCATGGAACTTGCTTCCATGATGAAGTGGGATATACACCAGATGGATGTAAAGACATCCTTCCTTAATGGTAATATTGAGTAAGAGGTTTACATCGAACGACCACAAGGATTTTAAAGTCGAAGACAGAGTGACTCATGTATGTAAGTTGAAAAATAATATGTATGGACTAAACCAAGCTCCTAAAGATTGGTATGGAAGAATAGATAGCTTCTTGACTGTAATTTACCAAAAGTAAAGTTGATCCTAAGATTTACCTAAAGGTTATGAATGATGAACCTAACATACTATTGTTGTATGTGGATGATATATTTCTATGGAAATTAGAAACAGATCACATATTGCAAGAAGAATCTAGTTGAAGAATTCGATATGAAATATCTTGGATTGATGCATTATTTCCTAGGGCTGGAAGTGTGGCAGATCCCAGAAGGAATATTTTTGAACCAAGGAAAGTATGATGTGGAAATAGTAAGAAGACTAAAAATGTTGGATTGTAAATTCATTTCCACACCCATGGATACCAACATGAAGCTGTTGTCTAATGAGACATCATAGTTAGTGGATATGACTCAGTACAGACAATTTATTGGGTCATTGATATATGTGGTGAATACAAGGCCAGATATATGCTTTGCTTTCAACACCTTGAGTCAGTATCTAGTTAAACCTATATGTGTTCACATGATAGCTGCAAAGAATGTCATAAGGTGCCTTAAAGGTACGACAGACTTGGGACTTTACTATGGTAGAGATCATGACTATAGATTATATGGATATACGAATTCATCTTGGGAAGGAAGTGTTGCGAACAGGAAGAACATCTCAAGGATATGTTATGGTCTAGGATCCGCCATGATCTCATGGTTTAGTAAGAAACAGTCAAGTTTTTCTCTTAGTATAGCTGAATCAGAGTACATTGCATCTTGCTCTACTAGTTGGGAAGCCATATGGCTTCGGAAAACTGATGTCATTTCTATTTGACATGGAGTTGGATACCACAGTGATTCTTTGTGACAACCAAATTTGCATAAAGATGAAAAATAATCCTGTGGGATGCGGTATTAAAGAGATATATAAAAATCCAATATGTAAGTACCTATGAGAAAGTTGTTGATGTGGTGACAAAGCTTCCATGACAAACTTGGTGTAGTTCGAAAAGACTTTCCTCGCTAGGATGAATAGTGATGATGATACTACATACTTTACTCACAAGGAGGAACAATTGATGTTGGTATAGATATTTCCTCTCAAGGAGGAACGATGAATATATGGAGCCTTATCAGAAAGGAGAAACAGGTCGAATATATGGAACTTTCTCGAAAAGGAGAAACAAGTCGAAGATATGGACCCTTCTCAGAAAGGAGAAACAAGTCAAAGATACAGACTCTCTTCGGAAAGGAAGAACATGTTGAATATATGGACGCTTCTTAGAAAGGAGAAATAGGTCAAATATATGGACCTTTATCAAAAAGGAGAAACACATCAAAGATATGGACCCTTCTCAAAAAGGAGAAACAAGTCAAAGATACAGACTCTCTTCGGAAAGGAAGAACATGTCAAATATATGGACCTTCTTTGGAAAGGAGGAACAAGTCAAAGATATGGACTCTCCTCAGAAAGGAAGAACAGGTCGAAGACATGAAGCCTCCTCAGACAAAGGGGGAGAAGGTTGATAATATGGATCCTCCCTAAAAATGGGAAGTAATGATGATACTGACATCGATGATGGAATGACAATGATGCTCCATCATGAAAGAGACCAAGTGCACTTGAAGATGCTGACAAGTGCACCTGAAGATGCTAACAAGGTTTGACTTTCACTTGTGGATAATAGTATCCTCTCTTGAGGATGGCAGGTATAACACTCTATTCATGAGAGTGGTCCTTACTAGCTAAGGATGGCCTTCCAGATATTACTCTTGCATGGAGAGTACCCACATTCACTTGTGGACAATAGTATCCTCTCTTCGGGATGGTAGGTATAACACTCTGTGCTTGAGAGTGGCCCTTACTAGCTAAGGATGTCCCTGTATATGTTACTCTTGCATGGAGAGTACCCACATTCATTTTTGGATACTATATTATAACATTCGTTTGTGAATGGTCCTATCCTTCATGCTGAGGATGTCCTACGATGAGTCCTCGCGGTCGATAGGGCTGATACTTAGGTACGGTCGAGGTCTTCTTTGCAAACGTTACTCTCACATAGAGAGTACCCACATTCAATCATGGATACTATAGAATAACAATCTATCAAGGGTGGTCCTAGCCTTAGTGGTATGGAAGCTCTATGATGAGTCCTCATGGATGACAGGACTGACATCTTGTATGCAGTCGAGATCTACTCATCAGACGATACTCATGTATGGAGAGTATGCCTACATTCATATGTAGATACCATAGAATAACACTTTCTTGGGAGTGGTCCTAACCTATGTGTTATGGATCCTCTATGATGAGTCCTCACAGACGTCGTAGTATAACACTCACTTGGGAGTGATCCTAACCTGTGTGGTATGGATTTTCTATGATGGGCTGATATTTTGTATGTGGTCGAGATCTGCTCTGCAAACAACACTCTTGCTTGGAAGAGTATGCTTAAACATAAGTGTAGATACCATAGTATAACACTCACTTATGAGTGGCCCTAACCTTAGTGGTATGGATGGTCTACGATGAGTCCTCACAGATGATAGGGTCGACACAGGGTGCAGTCGAGATCTATATTTATTTGTAGAGGATTCAACTAATCTATATCGTGGATCATGCTGATGGAGGATTGCATCGTCCTTGGACTTATGTCCTAAAGTGATAGGGATTGATCATTCCGCAAATAGATCATGTGTATTGCAGGTAGTGTGGTGAAAAAGGATCAAGTAGATCGAAGTATAGAAGTGAAGGATAGAGAAGATCAAAGTGTTGTTGCAAAGGATCAAAGTGTTGTTGCAAAGGATAGAGAAGATTGAAGTGTTTTTGTAAAGGATCAAAAGATCAAAGCATTGTTGCAAAGAATCTGAAGATAGAAGTGTTGTTGCAAAGGATCAAAAATATCGAAGTGTTGCTACAAAGGATTGAGAAGATTGAACTATTGCTGCAAAGGATCAGAAGATCGAAGTGCTGCTGCAAAGGATCAAGAAGATTGAAGTGATTCTACAAAGGATCAGAAGATTGAAGTGCTATTGCAAAGGATCAGAATATAAAAGTACTACTACAAAGGATTAGAAGATCGAAGTGCTGCTACGAAGGATCAAAAGATCAAAGCATTGTTGCAAAAGGATCAAGTTATCGTGTGATGCAAAAGATCAAGACATTGAAGAGTAATTGTTCCAGTTGCTAATGAATGTTGAAAAATTCCTATGACGTATAGGTGTATAACCTCGATGATGTTGTATATATTGTCTCTTTGTTCTCCTATAGTCTATGATGATGTTGTTAGTAGAATAACATTCTCATTAAAGGGGAGTTTTAAATATTGTAACTTAAAAGGATATTCTAAATGTATTTTACTGATGTAACCCAAGGGAGATGTTATTATTCCTCCTGTGGGGTTTTACTATTGTAATTGGTCAATATAGAGTCATGAGGTAAATCCTCCATTTTAAGTTGGGTCAATAGTAACCTAATGAATATAATATAATATTGTATTGATTCTTCCTAAGTGAAGTCGATCCATTTAGTTAAGTGGGGCCGACTTTTTAGGTTAAAAGTCTAGTGACAAAAAAGAGTATAAATAGAGGAGATGTGTTCCTCATTTGAACACACACTCACTTGTGTATAACGCATAGGATATATATATATATATATATCTACATATATTTGTTGGAGGGAGGTGCACCTATCTAGGGTCTTGTCTTGTACTTTTAATACATCTTTTACAGAGGAAGTTTTGTTTGCTTTTCTTCCCCGTGAGGGTTTCCCACTATAAATATTTGTGTTCTTTTGTGTAGCTATGCTTATCTATCTTTCAGTGATATTTTTCTTATGGTCATGTTGTTATGATGCTAAATGTTATTAGATCTGATATAACCATTAAAAACTTAACACATAGAAACCAATATTGCTCTAGTTCTTCTAACCCATTTCCATTGAATATTGGCATCTTAATATCATTCCTAGACATTATATTGGTCCTCGGTACTGTTGGATAAAATTTTTGGCTTGTAGGACTCCTACTATTCCCACAGTTAGTAATACTTGTATTGAAAAGCCTACTAGGATATGAGTTTTTGGACCTTACCTCTGGAGACGTATGCAGAGTCGTAGGTGTATCGTATTCCTATTATGTATGTAGGGCTTCTTCTTATTATTCCTCCCTTTCAGGGATATGTTGATATTCCTCTTCTTCGTCACAATAACCTCCGTCAAAGTGTGAATCCAAATTGTAGTATTCTCCCATTATCGTAATGCAACTTCCTCCTCTTGTCATAGTTATTCTTCTTTTTCCCAACCAAAATATCCTTCCACTTCTTAGACGTCCACCCTCTAGTGTTGTTTCATTATCACCAAGAAGCATCTCAGCTTAGCTTGCTCCATTTTTATTGCACTTATTTTGCGACATAACGAAGGTATTTATATATAGTTCCTTACTCGTCGAATTCCATTCTCAGGATCCCTTTCTTGCATATGAGCATTTTGATCCATATTTTCAAAGATGTCAAATATCTTCCTCTCGTTCCTTGAAAAAAAATATTTCTACCTCACTATATGATGTTATTGTGTCAATATAAAACTCAGTAATGTATCCCTCCAAAATAATTTATACCCAAAAAGCAACATCCCTAGATACAGGGTTGCTAGCACTATTCATCTATTGAATCAGCTAAGGAATCCACTCTGTCATTTATCCTCCTTGTGGAAATTGAACCTAGGTGTTAGAACAATTACACTCACAAAAATTGCCAATTACACATGCAAATTACACGCAAAGGAGACTGAATATGGAGCAGAACACTAATCTGTATTGAATAAGTGTACAATAGCCAACCCTGTGAATTCATAGGCTGCCACAATAAATAATTACATGAGAGATTCGAATGCATAAGGATTCCATTCGAATTTGGTCAAAAGCAAGCTTACTAAATCTAAGCAAATCCCCCATAGGTGCATAAAGTAGTTTCCAAATCTGTCTAGGAGCTCACGAATTGGAAAAATCAATTAGGAAAGCTAATAGATGATGGAAGGACAAATCATGGCATGCTTTTCTTAGGAGAAAAGAGTGGAGGATGATGAGGACAAAAAACAAATTAACTTCACCTAGTCAAACTTTCCCAATTGCCTTAAAACTCAGCAAAAGCAGGCAATAAAGCAGAAAAAGAAGATATGCATTAGGAAGGCCAAGAATAAAGCAGATTTGATTCCAAGTGGTTTCCCAAGCACTCCATGACTCAAATTTATCAAGTTTGACCACTTTGGACATGTGGAGGACAACTTGCATAAGGTGGAATATGGAAACTAGGCAAATAAGACAAAAATGAATTAATTAATGTCTAAGGTAGCTAACTATGGGTTGATTATTCTAACACCCCCCCTTAAGCCTGAATTATGAGTAAAATATCAGAAAATTATAGGTCCTAGAAACAAGGCTTAGTCACCCTTTACATACTGCATGTCCATTTAACCAAGGAAAGAGGCAAAAACCTAGTGGAAAAAATCCTCACTTAAACATGGACAGTAAAACAAAATTTGAAAATATTGTCATCACTCATGCTTCATAGCATGATCAGCAATCCCCGGCAGTGATTTGAGATTGCTGAATGTCTTCTCACAAAAAAATTTGGTGAAGATATATGCTACTTGTTCTGAAGATGAACAGAAGAGTAGGTGAATGGTGCCATCATGCACAAGCTGTCTGATGTAGTGCATATGGATCTCAATGTGTTTGGTTCTCTATCTCTGAACTGGATCATTACAGATTCAAATGGTACTTTGATTATCAAAATAGATAGTAGTTGAGTATTCTGATTCAAATCCGCACTCACCAAGTAACCCCTGCAACCATAAACATTGAGTTGTTGCATTTACAACTCCTCTGTACTCTGCTTCTGTAGATGAGAGTGCAATGGCACTCTGTTTCTTGCTTGACCAGCTGATTTGTCCTTCAGCAAGCATGAAAACATATCCTGATGTTGACTTTCAATCCATGTTTTCACCTTCCCAATCACTGTCAGTAAACCCAATCAAATCAAGATCAGATTTAGCTTTGTAGAAGATCCCATGAGTCCCTGTTCCCTGAACAAAGTTAAGGATCCTTTTGGCTGCCCTCCAATGGATCTCATGAGGCTGATCCATGTATCTTGAAGCCACACTTACTGCATTAGAAATATCAGGTCGAGTATGTGTAAGGTACAGCAAACACCCAATCAGTTGCCTATATAGTGTATTGTTTACCATAGGTGAAGAATCTGCTTCTTCAAGCTTAACTCTTGAAAGGAAGGGAGTCTTGATTGGCTTGCAATACTTCATGTTGAATTTGTTCAGAAAATCCAATGCATACTTGGACTGATGTACTTTTATTCCATTTTTGGTTTGCGCAATCTCAATACCCAAGAACTGGCTCAATAACCCCAAGTCTATCATTGAAAATGCATGGTTCTATGCATCCTTCAAGGAGGCAATTTCATCCTTTGAGCTTCCTGTAATGAGAAGGTCGTCAGCATACAAAACAATAATCATTAAAGAACCATGAATCAGCTTCAAATAGACATTAGGATCTGACTTGCATCGAACAAAATTCAATGATAGCAGAAAGCTATCAATCTTGGCATACCAATCCCTAGGGGCTTGCTTAAGCCCATACAATGATTTCTTTATCCTGCACACAAGAGATGGATTAGTAGCAAATCCTTGAGGATTTTGCATGTAAATATCTTCAGTAAGATCTCCATTCAGGAAAGCACACTTCACATCCATCTGATGTACCTCCCACTGCTTCGAAGCTGCAATGGCTAAGGCTAGCCTAATGGAGTCCATCTTTGCCACTGGTGCAAAGGTCTCATTGTAGTCTATGCCATGTAAATATGAGTAGCCCTTGGCTACCGATCTTGCCTTATATTTCAAATGTGAACCATAAGCAGCAAACTTGGTTTTGTAAACCCACTTACATTGAACTAGCTTCCTCCCTGGGGGAAGGTCAACCAGCTCCCAAGTGTTGTTCTTCTGGAGTGATCTGAACTCTTCTTTCATGGATTTTTTCCATATTGGATCATGTGCTGCATATTCATATGTATGTGGGTATGATTCAACCATCAGATATCATTTTTCTGCAAATAAAGGATCTTTCATACATAGAGCACTCTCAAACTGAGATCTAGTCCTCCTAGGATCATTAGGATTTCTAGATAGTTCTCCAGCTGCATGAATGGTCTTTGCTGCCCATTTTGGTCTTGTAGGACTGTTAGGATATGTAATTAAATCATCACTATCAGACATATCAGAATCAGCAAGCTCAACTATCTCTTCACTTACATTTAATGGTTCGGATGGTGAAGAGGATTCTCCAACTTCCACTGCTGCTAAAGGCTCTTCTTGGAACTGAACACTCCTTTCAATGAAGGCTTTGTTTGTGTTCAAATTAATCAGATTGTACCCTTTTGAATCTTTGGAGTACCCAACAAATAGACACTCTTGGCTTTGGGGCTGCAAATCCTTCCTCTTTTCTGTTGGAATTCTAGCCCAAGCCCTTGAGCCAAAAGTCCTGAAATGGGTCACATCTGGATTGTGCCCACTCCATGCTTCAAAAGGATTCATACCATCAAGTTGTTTATGAGGCACCCTATTCTGGATATATGCTGCACATTTTATAGCTTCGGCCCAAAACTTTGGTGGCAAAGTCTTAGCCTCCATCATGCAGGTTGCCATCTCTTTCAGTGATCTGTTCTTCCTCTCAGCAACACCATTTTGTTGTGGTGTGTAAGGGATAGAATGCTGCATCTGAATACCTACATCTGCACAATATTGAATGAACTCAGAATTGACATACTCACCACCATTTTCAGATATGAGGACCTTGATTTTCCTCCCAGACTGGTTTTCAAACAAAGCCTTAAAGACTTTGAAGAGGCCAAAAACTTCAAACTTGTGTTTCAGGAAGTAAACCCAGCAGTACTTGGAAAATTCATCTATTAATGTCAATGCATATTTGGCCTTAATCATTGACATATGAGGAAATGGGCCAGAAACATCATTGTGGATCAACTCAAGAGGTGCAGAGGTTCTCTCATGACTAGCTTTCTCAAATTTATGCTCTGGTTGTTTTCCTAAGATGCAACCTTGACAGACTCCTTTGGAAAACTTAATCTTTGGTAACCCTATGACCATTTATTTTTCACTAAGATCAGAAAGATACATATAGTTAAGGTGGCCAAATATTTCATGCCAAAGCTTACTTGCCTCATTAGCATGAATCAGAAGAGCAGAGGGGTTTGAGTAAGGTAGGAAGTGTGAGAACATGTATTCCTTCGAAGTGTGATTTGCAACTCCTTTTGCAATGACTTTACCACTTGAGATCTCTGTGATCTCAACTTCATCAAGGGATAATATGACCTTATTTGGAGACCCTGTGCGAGTCATCTGATACACCGATAAGAGGTTAGAGGCAAGACCTGGAACATACAATACATCACTGAACTTACCATGGTCAAGATCAATCCTCCCTTTGCCCAAAATTTTAGTGAGAGAGTCATCTCCTAGTACTATTGGTGGACCTTTCGACATGTCAAGTGAGGTGAATGCCTCATTTGTCGAAACCATATGTCTTGAAGCTCTAGAATCAATGATGAAACTAGGTGAGCTTGTTGTGCCAGCAACCAATGCATGAACTCTCCCTCTGTCTTCTAAATTTGATCCTCCTTCCCTCTTCTTTGAGCTATCAGGAAGGGAGATGTCATTCTTCACCAGGAGTTGGGTCAGCATGTCAATTTGCTTCTTCATATAGGAGCTTTTAGGATGATTTCCCTTACTGCAGTATGCGCACTTGCTCATTTCTCCTTTGTTCTTCTTCTTCTGGAAGTTATTATTGGAACCTTGGGGATCCTCTGGAGACTTGTTCTTGTCTCTCTTTTTCTCATGTGACTTCTTAGATTTCTTCTTGCCTTTTGAATCCACCCTCAAATCTCTAGCAACCAGAGCTTGGTCTTTGGAAGGTTTGATGGTGCCCATCATCACCAATTTATCTTGTTCTTGTGTGAGAGATTCCATGAAATCTGTAAGGATAGGCATTTTCCAGGATCGAGCTGTCAAATTTGTGGCATGGAAGGTCGAGACAAACACTGAATAGTCAGGGCCAAGATTTGAGAGTATGGCCAAAACTAGTTTCTCATCCTTCTTTTCGATTCCACACTGTTTTAGCTGCAAAACAAGGGCTTTGAACTTGGAAAAGTAGAGTTGCAGGGATTCGAAGCTGTTGGGACTCAGGGAGATCAATTCATTTTCAATTTGATGTCCCCTCATCTCATCTGTCTTACCAAAAATCTCAACAAGATTCTCCCATAATTCTTTTGGTGATGTTAATCCATAAAG
The DNA here is from genome assembly GCA_001517045.1 of Pseudotsuga menziesii. Classification (NCBI taxonomy): domain Eukaryota; kingdom Viridiplantae; phylum Streptophyta; class Pinopsida; order Pinales; family Pinaceae; genus Pseudotsuga; species Pseudotsuga menziesii. The sequence continues at coordinate 109,236 of LPNX010002035.1, read as the reverse complement.
ATGGAAAAGGAGGTCTCTAGATATGCTCAGACACAGGAGACCATAGGCCTCATCCCTCCTATTGTGCCATTTAATTTTCTCTGCAGTTGCATTGGGCTCTACTTCTATTTCCATAGTCACTTTGTAGAGGAATTTCACTCTCAACAGTATCTCCATCTCTACTTTCCATTCAAATAAGTTAAATGGATTCAAGATGATCTTCTGAGATTGATCCATAGCTCAGAAATTGTCCCTTCAGTCAGCAGAATGCTCCCAGTCAATGATGTCGAACCTGAAATAACAAATTGAAAGGAGATAAATTGATATACAAATGCTTTGATACCATGTGGAAATTGAACCCAGGTGTTAGAATAATTACACTCACAAAAATTGCCAATTACACATGCAAATTACACACAAAGGAGACTGAATACAGAGCAGAACACTAATCTGTATTGAATAAGTGTACAATATCCAACCCTATGAAGTCATATGCTAGCACAATAAATAATTACATGATAGATTCAAATGCATAATAATGCCATTCAAATTTGGTCAAAAGCAGGCTTACTAAATCTAAGCAAATCCCCCATAGGTGCATAAAGCAGTTTCCAAATCTATCTAGGAGCTCACGAATTGGAAAAATCAATTAGGCAAGCTAATAGATGATGTAAGGACAAATCATACATATTTTTCTTAGGAGAAAAGAGTGGAGGATGATGAGGATAAAAAACAAGTTAACTTCACCTAGTCAAACTTTCCCAATTGCCTTAAAACTCAGCAAAAGCAGGCAATAAAGCAAAAAAAGCAGACATGCGCTAGGAAGGCCAAGAATAAAGTAGATTTGATTCCAAGTGGTTTTCCAAGTTCTCCATGACTCAAATTTAGCAAGTTTGACCACTTTGGACATGTGGAGGACAACTTGCATAAGGTGGAATATGGAAACTAGGAAAATAAGACAAAATGAATTAATTAATGTCTAAGGTAGCTAACTATGGGTTGATTATTCTAACACTCCTTAGAAATTTTTTTGTTGGGTTACCGAATTCAACAACCATTCATACAACAAAATAGGAAACTCAGAAACAAAAATTTCATGGGTATTCGTATAAGGTATTGCTCCAACCACTTTGTCGGATTCAACCATGACCCTTCATTTTCTTCTCGTGCAAACTCTAATGCTTTAAAATCTGACCCACTCTTGAATTTCCAGCTTCGTAGGATGCCAAAACATATCCCTCAAAAACTTATCCACATTCCCGGCAATGGAACTATTTTTTGGTGTTTCTCCCTTCAACCCAGGTTCAATCCCTAGTTTTTCCATCAACAAAGCCCAAGATATCGGTCCGATAGAGCAAGGCTCAGTTGGTATCACCTATGACGCAGATATAGTCTTACCTAAGATATCTCTTATGGATAACTGCTAGAACCAATTTTATGTAGTTGTGTGGAGATTTTCTATTCCTTGGAACCTTACTATATTGCTCGACCAAAGTTGGTGGTTATATTACTTCCCTTCTTGCATGTATTCAAGATATGACTCTATTTGTCCCTTGACAAAGATTACAATAGTTGATATAGGTCCTTATTAGGAGTTCCACTAACAATAGTGTGACATATGCATATAAAGAATTATTCATAATAAAATATACATACATTCATTCACAACATGCATTCATTCGAAATAAGCACATTCATCAAATATACACATAGGAAACATTGAACATCGAAACCCTTCTGGGAAAAACCACAAAGATGCTCTCATCTGGCATGAGAAATATATGGAACCTTTCATCTGCACACTTAGCTTGCAAACTCTATTCTAGATCTCCTTCTACAATCTACACACACTTATCTCTCCTCTCATGCTCTCTAGTCTCGAATCTCTGAATTTTTCCTCTCCTACGCTCTACTATCGATTATCACATAGCCTAGATCCACTCACTCTTGTCTACAAATCTGTAACTCTTCGACTCTACAAACAAACACATAAAAGCATGACTAACTCAAACCAACCAACTTACCAACATGCACACATCTTGGGTTCTTCCTTTTATAGACTCTTACACATCATATTCAACTGAATTCATTCTTTTATCCGACAGACTGTCATTCCTATTATCGTTCATTTACAACTGTTAGTAGGCACTATCAACCCAAAATACAAAGATGCCTTATTCCCTAAAGCATGCACTATCCTAACTAACTTTTTACCCATGATATCTCGAGTTTTCCTTTTCAACCTCTGCATGCCTTCTTCTATCGTGGTTCCTTCCGTCATGGCTGATCTTGTCACATATTCCCTTCTATCACGAAATTTTTCCCTTATGTCTACTTATGTCACAAATTCCCTTCTATCGCTACTTCTTTTGTCATATATCTTCCTCTGTCGTAGCTTCCTTCTTCATGCGACCGAACTCTTCATATTTCTGAACATAATTCTAACTGAATTTTGTCTATCTTTTCCTAAGGCCAACACAAACCAAAAATACAAATGAAAAACCATGAAATATCCATTTTAGATGACAGAAAGACCTTTCCAATGCAATATGGTATAGTTTATTATATGTTCTTTGGAGTTAGTGGCACTTGTTTAAATTTGTTTTATGTGAGGCCGCACTGTGTACAAACATATGCTGCTTCAAACAATCGTATCTCACAAACCAGGAAGGAAAGTGAAAAACCATGAAATAACCATTTTAGATGAAAAAAATGTCCTTCTAGTGAGATATAGAAGATCCTCTAAAATGCTTTTTGCAAGTTGCAACATCTATTTGAAGTTTGCAAAGACATGTTAACCTCCAGTTCGTCCATCTTGGTGTTTCTATCATGGTCGTACAGTTATGGTTGGGCTGAGATGGGGATGGAATAAGGCCGCCCAAGATCCAATAATCATGCAAAAATGGTTTTAGGTCATTACATGGCCATCTAAGGATGAAATAATGCTCGATGTGGGAGTGCAGAGAGCCACAAAGGATTCCAAGGGTTTGTAGAGAAATATGTGTTGTTGTGGAGATCATGGAACTACTTGTTGCATATTAGATATAAGTATATGGCCCATCAAATGGAATCTAAGAGTTCCAAGAGGAGGTTGAAAATTTGTGGATATATTTGAACCCAAACTATGCTCAAACCCCCATTCCCATGGAGAGAACGTACCTACTATGATACCACTGATCTGGTTCTTGGGAGATGAGACCCGGAAGGCTTGAATATTAAGAGAGGAGGAGAGTAAACCTGCAATTTTTCTATAATTTGATCCAAAAATGATATTGGAGGTGAGTCTCAGAGATTGTCACCTCTTAGAACAACAACTTAAAACAATATAACCAAGAACAACTCAAAATGATTAATACAAAATAATAAGACCTAATGTAGGATGCCAAAAATCCTTCAATGCTTTATTGAGAAGGCATAAAGCCTTTATATAATATTATTACAATGTTCCTTGAATCCATACCATTAAACAAAACCATGGGTTATCAAATACCATGGATGGGAGAGGTACAATGTGTTAGAAAACAGGACCACATAGCAATAACAAATATACAGTTAAATCATTAACAAGATGCCAAACACATTAAAACATTACAAAGATACAGATATAACGTGGTTCACCCAAACGATGGGCTACGTCCACAAAGAAATTGCCAGCCCTTTTATTACAGTCCAGAAAGGTGAAGGGATACAACCTGCAGCAAAACCACTGCACTTCCTCTTCACGCTCTCATAGTATCTCTTCCAATACAATACAATACCATGCTCAGTTGTTTTACAATGTTTTCTTTTATAGGGGGAATACAATGGGAAAATTCTAGGGTTAACCAAATACCATGGGTCCGCAATACTGTTGGCCAACACACATCCCAAAAATATTTCTCGAGGGCTACGCCCCCGAACCCCAAGGCAAGGGGAATGAGTGTATAGTACACCTGGGGTAAAAACACAACTGAATAATATCTCTGGATCTAGAATATTAGGCTCCACAACCAACACAATGTGACTTCAATCTAGACCATGGAACAAAACCATGGGTTGTCAAATACCATAGATGGGAGAGGGTGGCCTCTCCATTTAATGATTTTATGATGAATGGGAGAGGGTATCCTCTTCATTTAATTATTATATGGCTTATACATCCACATTTATACCACATGCCCCCTAAAATACGGATCAATCATCTATGTTTCGGAGGTGATAGATTATCACTATGGTTAAACGGGCTCTAGATTTATTATTGTTTCTCTCCATTGTCAGTATTTTAGTGATCCTTTTATTGCTATGCTTCTATCTTCATAAAATATAACTTGGTATTGTAGTAGTGCTAAAAGAACCCATTTTCGAAAACTAGGGCTCCTCATTTTGGAGTGTTTATCAACCTCAAATTATCTTGAAAGTAGCATTAAGAAACTCGCCCTATGAGGGAGCATTTTTCTATGGAGGCCAAATTCTTATTGGTGAAGTTTCAATTTTTACCTAATATTGTCGGGGTCAACACCTAGGGGTCCTTGGATCTATCCCCTCTATCCATAGGTTTCACTCGAACTTACCTTGATCCAACTCACCTTGATAGGGCACAACTATATTTGGATTCAAATGTGCAAGTACCAATACTTCATCTTTGACTTCGCCCCAACTAGTGTTTCTGAAGTAGTTTTTCAGGTTGTAGTTAATAAGATCAACATGAAGGGTGATCATAGAATTGACGGAGTTTCCAAGTCTAGGACTCCCACTAAGATCGTTGATGTGGAGATTCTATAAAAAATGAAGAATAAGGATCTCTCTTATATCTAGTGCTTCAGATGTCAAAATTTTGGGCACTATGCCATATAGTGTCCCGGTCCAGAGAAGAGAAGACACCAAGCCACAACCATTGATGAAGAAGCTCCACATAAGAATTTAACTAACAATGATCATACATAATTACTCTTCATCTCTTCTTTCTCAGGTATTGTTCCCACCACTAGTGATATTTGGGTGATAGATAGTGGTGCATCCAGACATATGATAGGCTAGAGGGAGAATCTTCCAGACTTGATTGAAAAAGAGTCCCATATTCGAGTGGTACTTTGAGATAATACTAGATATACTATGAAGGGATCAGGGGCTACCTCACTCTAGTTAGATCCTAGTGATACATTATATTTGAGTGATGTATTATATGCACCTAAGATGAAAAGGAATCTTGTCTCTATATCATCTTTAGAGGACAAGGGTTACAAAGTTGCTTTTTCTAATGGGAATATTCTTGCATGGCACAAGAAATCTAGCATGGACTCATCCTGCATGATTGGTGTTCGAGAGGAGAGATTATATAGGTTGATCATGCAATGAGTTCAGGTAATGGTACATGATTCTACTAGTTTGGGTGAAATATGGCATCAAATAATTACTCATCTAAAATATAAAGCTCTTCCATCATTGAGGAAAATGGTGGTGGGACTTCCATTACTTGGCATATATCATGATGGGGTTTGTAGAGGATGTGCTCTTGGTAAGAATTCAAAGAGATATTTTCTAAGCAGTGATAGCATGTCCAAAGGGATTTTGGATCTAGTATTATCTAACTTGTGTGGACCCATGAATGTTGTTTCATTGGGTGGATATCACTACTATGTGATATTTATTTATGATTGCTCTCAGAAGACTTGGATCTACTTCCTTAGGTCCAAGGGATCTAAGGAGGTGCTTTGCAGATTCAAGGAATTCAAGGCACAAGTCAATAACTTATTTGGAAAGAGTATCAAAGTCTTTATATCAAAAAATGGAGGGGAATACACCTCTACAAACTTTAGTTATTTATGCAATAAAGCAGGAATTAAGGAGTACACTGTTCCTTAAAACCCTCAATAGAATGGGGTTACAAAAAGTAAGAATAGGATGATTATTGAGGAAACAAAATCCATGATACATGATCATGGTATGCCTATTTTCTTATGAGAATAAGCTTCCAATACAACAACATATGTGCAGAACTGGATTCCGCATAAGATCTTGAAGAACATGACTCCAGAAGAATCCTTCACAGGAGTGAATCTAGAGGTGGGCCACTTATGTATATTTGGTTTTCGATTCTACATTCATGTACCCAAGGAAAAGAGGATGAAATTATATCCTTCAGGAAATAAGGGAACATTTGTGGGATATAGTAAGTCTTCAAAGGCTTACAATAATTACATCCTAGGATCGAGGCATATTGAAGTCGACAAAGATGTCTCCTTCAAAGAGGAAATGGCCTTAGAAAGGTTACAAGATCATATATGGATATTTATGATGAGGTGTTGGTATCTTCGAAGGAGATGACATCATCTTCCCCTCCGAAAGCTCAAGGGGATCCAGCTGAGAAGGCTAGGCTGGTCAATCCCATTGATCTAGTAGATCTAGTTGATGTTCCTAGAGACATTACAATTAGCTAGAAGAGGCATATATGGGAACAACATACATTGTAGGGTGCATAAGGGAATGAATATCCCCATGGTACCTTTCTAGACATAAATAGACCTCAAAAATTCTCGAGCTATGTAGAATTGATGACCCACATCATTGATTCATATCCCACCAGCTATGAGGAGGATTCCAAATAGCAGGTATGGAAGGATGCCATGATGGAATAATACCAATCCATGATGAAGAATGATGTATGGGAGGTCATTCCAAGACCTGAGGGGAATTCACTATGGGGAATTCAATAGTGAATTCCAAACGGATTTACAAAATCAAGCATGGAGAAGATGGCAGAGTTGAGAAACAAAAGGATAGATTTGTAGCTAGAGGATTCTATCAGAAAGAGGGAGTTGATTATGATGAGACATTTTATCCTCTGGCTCGATACAATTCCATCAATATGGTTATTTCTATTTATTCAGCTATGGGATGGAAGTTGCATCAGATGGACGTTAAAACTTCTTTCCTTAATGGTGTGATTGAGGAAGAAGTATATATCAAGCATCCAGAGGGATTTGTGATCCATGGGAAGGAGTCCTTGTATGAAGGATGAAGAAGGCCTTATATGAAATCAAGCAAGCACCATGTGCTTGGTATGCTTGGATAGATGGATACTTGGTGAGCTTGGTATTCACCAAGAGTGATACAGACCCCAACCTTTACTACAAGGTTGTGGATGGTTAGCCACTAGTTTTGGTACTCTATGCTGATGATTTTTTTCTCACCAAAAAAGAGAAGATATCCTCTAAGTTTGAAATGAAGAATATTGGATTGATGGATTACTTCTTGTGATTAAAAGTATGTAAGAGGCATGTTGATATTTTCCTAATCCAAGTAAAATACACCATCAACATACTGAGGAGATTTGGGATGTTGGATTGTAAGTCCATGACCTCACCAATGGATGTGAATCTAAAGAAGCTGAGTGATTATGCTTTCGATTCATATTTGTTTAATCCCACTATGTATCATTAGATGATTGGATCATTGATGTATTTGGTCAACACTAGACCAGATATATGTTTTGTAGTGGGTTCCCTCAACTAGTTCATGTGTGAGCCAAGAAATATACATTGGGTTTCTACAAAACATGTGTTAATATATTTGCATGGCACTATGGGATACAGTATGGCCTGATATATGCTTTAGATGGTGACTTGAGATTGCAGGGATTTTCTAATTCTGATTGGGTTGGGAGTGTTGTGGATAGAAAGTGAACCTATGGCATTGCTTGAATTTGGGATATGATATGACTTCCTGTTGTAGAAGGAAACAGACCTCAGTATCACTCAGTACTGCAGAGGCCAAGTGTATTTTTGTATGTGTTGCAGCTTGATAATTTGTGTGGCTTTTGAAACTCCTTGCAGGATCTTTTTTCCAGCCTCTAAAGCCAACATTGATTCACTGTAACAACCAAAGTTGTGTGCATCTATCAGTGAATACGGTATTCCATGACAAGTTGAAGCATATTGAGATTCAATATCACTACATTTGTGATATGGAGTAGAGATGTACAGTTGAGATACAGTATGTCCCGACAGATGACCAGAATGCAGACATTCTTACCAAGCCGCTTCCTAGGATAAAGTTTGCATACTTTTGTGAATGGCTTGGTGTGGTAGAGAATGTATCCCTCATTGAGAGGGAAGGTTGACTTTTATACTAGACACTTTAAGATGGAGTGGGGAGGTTGGATCCATGATTATATCCCTCTCTAAGAGGGAATGATGAGTTCTATGTGGACTCCTTGTCCTGTGTGGACCAATATCATTTTTTTGTGGACTCCTTGTCCTATGTGGACTATGGTTCTATGTGGAATGATATGAGTTTTGTGTGGACTCCCGAGTTCTTTGTGAATTGTAGTTCTATGTGGACCAATATGATTTATGTGTGGACTCCTAATTTCTATGTGAACTCATTGGTCCATGTTCCCCAATAAGCTGGGTTGAGCTTAGGCATGATAAGATGATGCATGTTCCCAATGGATTAGGTTGAGTTGAGGCGCATTCCCGATGGACTTGGTGGAGTTGATACATGTTGACACTTCTTGACAGAATGAGAGTGTGTTGGAATATATTCCTTATGATATATAGATGTTGGATATAGTTGTAATGTACTGATGATATCCATATGTGTTCTAGTATGATGATGTCTCCCTATCTTAGAGGGAGTGTTGTTGAATTAGTTGCATGAGGCACATCCTCATAAGTCAACCTTAGAAGAATTATCCAAAGGATAAGTTTACACACAAAATAAGACAAGCCAACCCTAGTACAGAAGACAAGTCACACCCAATGAAAAATTAAATTGCCAGCAACATAAAGTATAAATAGAAGGCACCTCACTTCATTTTTGCATCAAGCATTCAAGCAAGGATAAGTTCCCTACAGCATCTAGAGAATAAATATTTTGGGTTCTCCACTTTGGAGAAGTTTCTCTTATCTTTCTTGGATTTTACTCTACTACTATTGGGATGTAGATTGATCTCTAAAAATTTCATCTCTTTGGAAGGTGTGATTTCGGGAGAGACAATAATATTGCATTGTCTATGGTTGGGAGGTGATAGATTATCACGTAGTTAAATGAGATCCACATTTATTCTTGTTTATGTTCTTTGTCATTATTTTAGTGATCCTTTTATTGTTATGTTGTTATCTTCATAATATATAAAAATAAGAAGGGGCAAAGAAAGGTTGAATGAGTTGTGGAAGGTGACAAGACATAGAGAGATGGATGGCTCTTGGATTAAGGGGGGAGGTATAACAATAAATGATGGCCCTAATATTGAAAAATGGGGTGCATATGTATACATGGGAATGGAAGATGGATATGGAAAAGTTAAATCAATAGATGTTGGAATGTATATTGATGATGTAATGAATGCTTGGGTTCAAGTTGTGATCCACTTGAATGGTGTGAGAATGAAGGAAACCGAGAAGTTGAACCCCCCATTATCGAGGAAGAAGGATCAAAAAATACATAATAAACCTAGGGTCGACCACTCCCCAAGCGTTCATAAATCATACAATACTCTCTCTTTCTTGTTCTACTTTGTATTTACCTTGGTATAGTCATTTTCCTAGAAATAATAGTCAATCTATTGGTACAATCATAGGAGGAAGAATTAGTGGGCACAGTGCTAGTACACTATCAATTGGTCCTAAGAGTGGTAGTGGTTCAATTTCAAGTACGATGGCTCCAAACATGATTTCATAATTTGGTCTTAGAGGGTTTTGGTAGGAGATTCAGTGAGCACAATGGCTAGGATACACAGGGGATCTTCCATGTGATACATAGATTTTTGCAGTAAGGGAGATGAAGAATATGTAGAAAAACATTGGTTCCTATGTGAAGCTATTTGGAGATCCATGGGAATTTTGAATGCTTTCAAACTAATTGAATTCCATACTACATTACGAGGATGTGTGTTGCAGAGGTATGTGAAATTCATGGCTCTCCATCCTACCAATGTCCCACCTCTTCCCTTGTTATAGGTGAAGAAATTTTACATTGAATAATTTCAGCTACCAAGGTCGGAACAATAAGAGATTCCAGGGTTAAAAGAAATGAGATAGTATTAAGGAGAATCGGTTTGGGAATATGCTCAAAGATTTAGGGGTGTGACAAATAGGCTATATTTTCCCATGCATGAAATGCATCACAAGGAATGGTTTATTCAAGGATTTATTCCATTAACTTGAGTACCACTATCCCAACAAATCATTAACAACCCCAAAATTACAATGGAGCAAGCTCTAAATATTGAAGCCATGGCTAAGTATAAAGGAAGTTTTTGAGCCTCTCGGTCCATGGTAGGACCTGATTTATCACAGTTAAAAAACCAAATAACTATTATAAAAATAAAATATTTAGGAATTGATCATTCCTGAGTTAGGAATAGAACAAATATGGTGCATTAAGATGGATCCATTCAAGTTGTCAATGACCAACTAGATGCACTTCATGGATCCATTGTTTTAGCTAAGAATACTATTCACCACTTCATAGTTGCATCCCAATAAACATACCTCATATTGCAAAAAGTATCATTCTTTGTTGACTCTGAGTGGCGGGACTTGGAAAAAAAATATCCTTCCGCAGTAGACAGTGAGAAAGATTAAGCACCCATCGCTCCCGCAAATATTTTATTGGGAAAATGGAAGGCACGGGTTTCTAATTCCGAAGAATTTTAGAGAAGATACATGTGAGTAGTTCCATAGTTTTCCCCTTTATTTGAAGTACTATTAGATTAAAAGGGTTGACTTGATGGCGAATCAACAATTGTGATCAAGGCTTGTTGGCCCTTTTTTCTTGAATACTTGGTTGTAGAATATGGGAAGGAATTCAATGATAAAGGGATTGATAAAAGGGGACATGGAAGAAGATAATGTGGATATTTAATGCTCCTACATAAATAAATTGAACTATAAATATCCTTGATGCAGCCATAAATAACCCCCATCAGTTGTATAGAAAGGATAAGAAAATCCAAGGAAGGGGTTGTTGGTTTGTTGGGAGATATAGAGGAAACAAAAGGCTAAAAGAAAGCTAGAAAGATTTATCTGATGTATTAGGTGGGATTTGGGAGAAAAAGGGATAGTTGCAAGAAATAAATGTATTTGAAAATTGTAATCAGTGATATGTGCATTGTTTTCAATAATAAAAAAATGAGAAGTATTGGTGTCCATTTTAAATTATGTGTTATGGCGTTATGTGATTATTATGTCTTCTATTTTATTTCTACTTGTGATGCATGTTTAGTTTATGATATTATTTTTCTTTCATTCTTGTTGGGAAACTTAATAAAAGGCTAAAATGAACCTTATGAGTGCCCCTTCATCTATTCCCTAGTACTTCCCTCATATTCTGTTGGTCTCAATCACACTTCAGGTAAGGTGTTCTTCTCCTTAGGTAAAAATATAAATACCAATGTGTTTAGACTAAAATGATAACTTTGTTGTCCCTTGTGCAGAACCCTAATCTCTGAAATTATTACACCAACAGTGTTGTAAAGGATTGGAATTATGGCCCACAAATTGGAGTTGCCTCCATATTCAAGTGTAGATCCAGGCCCACATGTTTATTGTTTTTAAAAGGAAACCATTGATAAGATCCCAAGTCATAATATTTTACTAGAGATTGATGAAGAAGGGAAAATCATAATATAACCTAAAACAATCATTTGAAACATAGATCAAACGACTATGAAATCGAGCAATTGCTTAGTACCTCATCAAGTGGAAGGACTTGCCAATAGAAGAGGCGACATGGGAAGATGAGTTCTTCATGCAGAAATATCCAAAATTAATCAAGTGTCGATAACAACACTTGTTTGAAGGGAAGGATCACTTTAAGCCCTATATATTGGCATTACATTTCTATTATTAAAGTAGCACTATCTTTATTGGTCGATGAGGACCTTATTTTGACATTGCATTTCTATGATTAAATTAGTATTGTCTTTATTGTTCGGGTAGGACCTTAATTGTAATTATACCGTTATTCTCCTATATATACCATACTCTCAGTCTCCTATATATACCATGGAGACATAGTTTTATATATCATCTCATACTGTGCATTTTGCATTTGATATGTTGTAAAATAAGTTTTTATTCATTATCTTTGTTTCATTATCTTTATTTCATTCTCAAGAATTGGAGTTCCTTTTTTATTTATACACTACAAGGAAAAGGCCATGTAGTGGAGGTTATAGTGGATGTTCTACTCATAAGAGAAGGGATAGTTTTAAAAAACCTCCATAAATGTGTATGTATAATAATTGGGTGAATCTTCTTGGTAATGAGGAAAATTCAAATGATAATTTATCAATAATAAGATATGGATTTAAATATTTTTTGGCAAATGTTTCATTGATTTATAAAATCTTTGTAAAATATTGGTAAATTATAAAATATTGTGAGTATTGACATTATATACAATAATAAATATAAATTGAATCTATATCCCAATCCATTATATTAATATTAATAGATATATTAAAAAATATCTATTACAAAATATCTACAATCAATTGAAATCCATTTTATTGCAATATTTATATGAACCAGATCTTATTGACCAACCATTTATGTCACCAAATCCAATCATCGAAAAAAACTTCACATAATTTAAAAATAGTAAATATGATTTGGCTTAAAATAATAAAAAAAACTATTGAATTGAAAATACAAAAATACACTATATGCAAAAATAAAATGTTAATAAGTAGAATTGAATGGAATGAGTCATTAGCCTTTTAAATTAAAACAATAAAACACTTAAAAAACCAATCATAGTGATTATTTGTTCATGCTCCAAAAATTTATGTCATTTTGTGCACTACATATTATGATCTCTCGTTTACTTATAAAGATGACTTCAATGAAATTCAAATTTTAAGAGAAATTGATAAACTAAAATGAATTTATCAAATAAAATAAATGTTTAATTTATCAAATGGAAAGTAAAGCATTGTATTGGAAACTACTTTTAAATAACATAATAAAATAAAGAAAGACTCTTAACATGGAAATTGAAAGAATGGGTTTCCATGGAATTTACCTTGTATCTTAAGAAAAAAATGAATCTTCTAAATACCATAGAGTACGGCAATTCCTAAAATAAGATTTACCACATGAAACACTATAATAAAATACCATGGGCCCATAAACAAGCAACTTAAACCCATTATTTACCAAATAGAGGTTATGTACAACAAGTCCTTAAATAATATTTATCACATGCAATACCATGGGACAATACCATGGGCCCATAAACCACCAATTATAAACCCATTATTTACTGAATAAAGGTTATCTTTAACATTTTTTAATGAAATCATGGATGAATTACTCCCTAAAAATTATTAACTCCAATAAATTGGGGCAAAAATGGAGCATCCATGATTAATTTGAAAGGAGAAAATATATTAACATAAATTACATCTATAATTTTGGATGGGAGAAACATTTAGATATTAAAAAAATATATGTAATTTTAAGGAGAATTATTCTAAAATGTTTTTAAAGATTTCTATATAAAATTTTCCCCATCAAAATTTAAAACACCACTCTTTTCACCCATGGGCTAAGATTCGCCCTTAAAATTTTCATTGCAAAAGAGTCCAGATATACATTTATAGCGGAGGTCACTAGCGAAGGTGAGAAACCAAAGGTTTTACCTGAGGCCTTTTAGTCACTGCACTTATTTTAATTTAAACACACCGATGCATTTGAAACACAAACGCATCGGGAAGCCATATACCATGTTTCACTGCATCTAAAAAAATAAACAAGCAATAAAAACAAGAAAACTCGAAACCAATGTGTTAATTACACCTAAACACAACAGTGCATTTATAACCCATACGCACCGGGAAGCCATATACCACGTTGCATTGCATCCAAAAAAATAAATCAAGTAGGAAAAACAAAAAAATCAAAATGAGTGCGTTAACTATGCATAAATTCCCTAGTGTGTTTCATAACAACATGCACTGGGAAAACAACTAATTCTAACGCACCGCGCTAGAAAAAAAGAATACCAATAAAAGAAAAATAGTATTAGTTTAGGAACCCTATCATGATGCATTGATGTATACAACCTGCACTGGTGTATTTGACAATAAATCCCCTGGTGCGTTTAATAGGAAATAATGCACTGCTATATTAACATACTTTTCTTGATAGTGCTCAAAAAATTTTGAAAACAAATAAATGGTGTGCTAGATATTCAGAAAAGAAATAACCGTTTATATTATATAAAACATAAAGACATATTTTCATTGTAAAACCTGTTTTTTGTTAACAAACCCTACTCTTCGGTGCGTCTATGTTATTGCACGCACTAGTGCGTTATCATTTAGGATGCACATGAACAGGGGTTAATTAAAAAATGTGGGGTAAGACTCATTTTTACCATCCTTAGTTCATTTTGAGCACATATGCATCAATGTTACACTTCACCCACTTAGACGCCCTGATATTCGTGGTCAACGTGGAAAAATTCTCCTCTCTTATTAGCTTCTGCTTATAGTTTGAATTTTTCCAAACAGTGGGAAAAAATTCAAACTTTCCACACATCACCAAGATGTCGCCTTGACGAGTCGTTCACCCAATAAGTTGATTCTTACTTCATAATTTATTTTTTAATGGATTAATTTTTAGAATTAAGCTTAAAATTGTTTCATTTTGAAACAAATTAAATAAATTGTGCGATGTGTTCGATCCTTTTGGCTCGCGCTGCTTAGCGGTGATCCTTGTAATTTTTTACAAGATGCACTGAGGACGGTGTGATCTAAACAAAAAGAATGCATCACCACACTGTAAAATATTATTAAAAAAATTGAAATGGTAATCAGTATGTTCAATATTTGATAGCACTAGTTGTCCAATGCACTTATATGTACTGAACGCACCGGTTAACAATACCTAAAAATCGAAAAGAAAAAAAAATTGTGGTGCACCTCTGGCACGTCAGAACACCGAACCTTGTTGCACCATAAAAAAAATTAAAAATGCACCGCAGGCGGTGTGAGATGAATAGTACAAATGCATTGCCACACCATAAAATATTATAAAAAACATTGAAATGTTAATTGGTATGTTCAATATTGGAAGGCATGGATTGCATGGTTCACTTAAATGTATTGAACACATCGGTGAACAATACGTAAAAATTGAAAAAAAAAATAACAAATTATAGGGTGTTCCTAGAGAACATCAAAGCACTGACCCGTGGTGCACCATATAAAATTTTAAAAATACGTACCGCCAGATGGCTTTTTTGATGTATTTTCATTTGTTTTTCACACCAGTGTATATCAATTGCTTATACACACTGATAATGATGAAATATTATACGAACCAGTGCTTTATATGTGTTTAAGTTCCCTGGTGCGTTCGAGTTTTTTAAATGCACTGGGTGATTTTGACAGTTTATAAGCACTAGTGCATTAGACAATTGAATGCACTGGTGCGCTCATGTCAATATACTGCACTGGTAAAGTTTAAAAATATTAAAAATTGTACAATGCATATGATATAACATATCGTATCGGTGCATTTGTGATGTATGCAATCACTGATGCATTTGTGATGTATGAAATCACTGGTGCATATAATCTATATACAAGCACTGGCGTGGCATTGAAATTATGTTATTTACTATGCTTATTTCATTTGAATACACCGGTGCAGATACTTTACATTGTAGATCACTAGTGCATTGTGTTATGTAACGCACTACTGTGCCTATTTTGAACTAAGAACACTGATAAAAAAAAGCATCCACTAAAACATTCGGTCGTCGAGTTTTTTTTATTTATAAAATGTATCCAAAAGAACCTCCATTAAAACATCCACTACCATTAGTGGAGGCTGTAGCAAAGGTTTTTTTGACTTTTTTTTCAATTTTGTAATACTAAAATCCTTCGCTGTGACCTCCGCTACAGGATCTTTTCCTTGTAGTGATATTTTTATGCTATTTGGGGAATTTGGTCCATAACATCATCTATTATAATAAAAAAGAGGATTAATGGAAAAAATTCAAATTTCTAACGATGCCATTTTGGTTCAAGAGGCCTAACAACAACATTTTGGTTCAAGAGGCAATTCATTGAAGCTAGTAATGAGGAGGAAAAGTTATCGTGGTTAAAATAGACTTAACTAGTACATTTGATGGAATAAATCTCGAATTATTGTACTCTATTATGGAATTTTTTTGTTTTCCATAGAACTTTATCAAGTTGGTCAAGACTTGCATTAGGAAACCATGAATAGTGCAACCATGTTCAATGGTAGACCTACTAATGTTTTTCCAAAGTATAAGAGGAATTAGGAAAGAGTGTCCTTTATCTCCTCTCTCTACATCATAGTGGAAAACACACTCAACAAAATTTTAGAAAGGGAAATAAAAAAGGTAGGTTCAAAGGAATCCTTATAGTTAGACGAATTATAGTGGTCAACCATGCTCAATTGTTGATGATACTTTGTTGTTGGGTGAATCTTCCATTGGGATTGCCTCCATGTTCAAGAAAATTTTGGTTTTGATTGTCAATTTATTAGGATGTAAATTCAATAATGATAAAAGTCATATTTTGGGATGTAACATCTTCCCCATTCTTCTACATCAAGTATCGAGAATCTTTGGATTCCCATGTATTCAAAACTTGTATTCTTTCAAGTACCTTGGCACTCCATTTCGCTAAAGAAACTTAAGGCATCTAAATGGATTATGGTTATTAAAAACAATCAAGCCCAAGATATAGGTATGGGGATCCAAATTGGATAAATCCAACTTGTGGAATAACTTTAATAAAATATTCCCATATTTTAGTGCTCTACTATGTTGGCCCTTTTCAGAATATCAAATAGGGATTTCTATTAGAAAAAAATTATAGCAAGGTGGTAATTACAATCATAACAAATTTCATTTGGTAAAATTGGAGATTTAAGAGCTTATACTGAGAATGTGGGGTTGTATGTAAGGCATCGATGACTAATGAATATCGCTCTAGGTGTTAAGATATTTTTGTGTCTCATCTCTCGGAACAAGGAATTGTAGAATTATGCGCTAAGTAGAAAGCATATGAGAGATCCTACAGAATGTTGTTTACACAAGGAACTCCCAAATTGTAGGGGATATAGCATTTGGAACATGTGTAATTTTTCAACAAAAATTATTTAGGATCATTTGCACTAGATACCAGGGAATGGAAAGTGCATTGATATGCGATAAGAAAAAATAATGGTAAATACTCCTTCATATTCTAAGACAACATTAAATAACTCCATGTATGGTTAAATAGTCACAACTTCAACACATCGTTTGACATCTTGAAATGGGACAAAGCAAGAGATTGGAATTGTTAGAATCAATTAGATCTTCTTGTAGGCCTATCTTGTCAACATTTCCTCTCATCATAATCATGGTTAGGGAGTTGGCATTGGAAAGTACATAATGAAACAAGGATATGTAACTCTACTTAAAGGCCTGTCTCAGTTTCCCAAATCTAGTGTGTGGAAAAAGGTTCATCATCCAAATGGTTTGTCAAAGATTAATGCTTTTCATTAGGTTTTAGTTCATGGAAAACTCATTACAACAAAAATATTCAGAATAATGGAGCTCAATATCCCAATATATTTAAAATTGAGTAAAGAAGTTGAAGAAACATAGCATCATGTAATCCTTGAGTGTTTTTTTTCCAAAGCAATATGGAAATTCACACTAGCAAATTTAGGTAAAGAGGTCATGTTGCCTCAACATTGGAATGATATGTTATCTAGGTGGAAGAATTTATACCAAATATCCTTGCCTAAAAATCCATCTTTATGACGCATTTGGATGGCTCTCCCAAAATATTGAAGTTGGAATTTTTTCCTTGTTATAAATAAATCAATTTTCAACTTTGAATTAAGCACCCTGAGGAAAATCACAGTCAAGGCAAGGGTGTTAATGTTATAAGATTTTAAATATAGATCATTATCAAATAATTCCAAGGAGAACCCCACTTCCCAAGAGTGAATATGGGCTCTAGAGTATCTCATAAGAATCCCCCTTTAGTCCAAACATATAACTAAAAATCCCCCTATAGATCAAAGTTTGCATATTGACCTCAAGAAAGAAAATATTGAATCATGGTTAACAGAATATAAGCAATTTAATATTTTCTTTGATGGTGCATCCAAAGGAAAACTATGTTTGAATTATTGAACCATTGATCTACAGGAAATGAGTGCACTTGAAAAGGTAGAATTGTGCAGTAGAATGGAATGAACATTGTACACTGAACAAGACAATTTCAGATAAAACTGATAAAAGATGATTAGTAAATTACAACATTATATTCATTAATTCTATAAATATACAATGATTTTACATGAAGGAGAATAGATATCATTTTGATAATATTTGAATCTACCAACTCAATCGTGACTGACTCGCTAACTAGAATTGTCTAAATCACTATCAGAGCTCACTAGTCTAACTCCACATGTATAATTCAGTCTATCAATCAGTTAAACCATTTAAACTGATGAGGTAGGTGAGAAATTGTGCCTACCCCCATGCATCCATGCAATACTAATGCTAACTGAACTGAAGTACATCTAACTGAATGTAACTGGAGCATAACTTAGCATAAATACCTACCAAATACAACCAACTGAAGGAGGTTGGTGGTGGCACTCAGAGTGTCTCCTAAAGTGTATAGATTGGCACTAGTGGCACCAAATGGCACACTGATGGTACCAATGGGGCACAATGGTGGCACCAGTGGTACCAAAACCATGGTGGAATCAAACTCTAGAAAATGACTCCTAAGTTAGGAAAATAATCTAATAGACTATATCTAGACAAGGGAGGATTATAATTCCTAACTTGGACAACTGTGGGCCCTAGAAACAAGGCCAAAATTCACAAATTACAATCTAAAAGAATTAAAAAAATTCTTAATAAACCAAGGAAATAGGGGAAAAGCTCATGGAAAAAAAACCCTCAAAATAAGCAGGAACAAGAAATACAAGCTATTCTTAGGAGAAAAAAATTTCCTATTTGGGAAATAACTTCCAAAAACTCTGTTGCAATTTGCAGTAGCATGGTTCTTTTGTGTAGCATCATCCTAAAGTTGTGCATGTGAACCTCTCAATGTTCTTCTAATCTGATGGATGTAGTATGTGTTTCTTCTTGCTGAAGGAGGAAAGGATGATCGAATTTCTTCTTATGTGGGACAAATGGTTGATCATTTTCTATCATCAAGTAGCACTTTCCCAGAACCTTGTTGCACCACTCTATAGGGAGTGAATATGTAAGAGAGAGAGAGAAACATGCTCATTCTGATACTGGGACCTTTTTCTCCTTCTGTCTTCTGGATTCCCAGCACCATCCCTAGCTGCAGGAATGAGATTTTGGGCCCATTTAGGATTAGGCCACTGATTTGGGATGGGAGCTAGATCTGGATATAGAATCTCATGAGGTTCAGCCTCAATACCAATATCATGCTGATATTGTTCCTCTTCATATGAATCTGAAACATGTGACAAGTCATCATCATCAAAAGGTAGTGGAAGAGTGGTTATACCTTCTTGTGCTTCGGATGGTGGTAGATCAAACACTTGATCTTCTTCAAACTGAACAATACGCTCAATTAAGCATTTCCTAGTTTCAATTTCCATCAAGTTATATGTGTTTGCATCCTCTGCATATCCTCGCAATATGAATTTGCTACTCTGGTATTGGAAGGCCTTTCTCTTATCAATGGGTATTCTGGCCCAAGCTTTGGAACCAAAAACTCTCAAGTGAGAGACATTAGGCTTATGACCATGCAGTGCTTCAAATGGAGTGGCCCCAACCACTTATTTATGAGGCACTCTATTTTGTATGTATGAAGCACAGTTTATAGCTTCGTCCCAAAGAGAAGGAGGAATATTCTTGTCTTGGAGAAGACAGGTTTCCATCTCCTTCAATGATCTATTTTTCCTCTCAGCCACACCATTATGTTGTGGTGTGTATGGAACTGAGTGTTCCATTTGAATCTCCTCTTATTCACAATAATGCTAAGAATATGTTTTAATGTATTCACCTATTATATGTTCTTATGGACTTGATCTTTTTCCTGAAACTATTCTCAATCAAATCTTTAAAAACTTTAAAAATTCCAAATACTTCTAATTTATGTTTCATGAAATCTACCAAGAAGAACCTAGAACAATCATCAATAAAAGTAAGGAAATACCTGGAACCATTAATTCATGTTGTAGGAATTGGTCTTGACACATCACTGTGTATCAAATAAATTGTAGAGGTAGCTCGATGTGCCTTCCCAACTTCATACCACTTCTCCGGATGCTTACCTACCAGGAAACTAGGACATACTCCATCTGGTGTTTGGATGAGAGGAAATCCTTCAACCATTTTGTCATTGTGGAGTTCTTGGACATACTTTAAATTGAGATTCACAAATCTCTCATGCCATATCTTGTTGGTGTTGTTAGCATGAGTCAATAGAGATGAAGGAGGTGAAACAGGCAAAAAATGAGAGAACTCATATGCATTTGAGGCATGATTAGAAATCCCTTTCGCTATGATCTTTCCACTATATTTTTTTGTGATTTCAACTGAGTCAGATTTGAATGTAAATCTCTTGGGAGAGTTTGTATGGGTCATCTGATAAATAGCAAAAACATTTGTTTCAAGAGAGGGCACATAGAGAACATTCTTGAACTCACCATGTTGGATTTTAACTGAACCTCTCCTGACAGCTGGGATTTGTGAGTCATCTCCCATGTCAATTCTAGGCCCTCCTAATATAGTGGAGAAGGATTCCTTGGAGGAAACCATGTGGTTGGATGCTCTAGAATCAATCAAGTAAGATTTAAACTGAGTAAGGCCTTCCTTCAAGGCATGGCACCTCTCGTAATCTTCTGTCGATTGTCCAACATCAGAATTATTTACTCTTTGTGGAAGAGAAATTATGTTTTGTTTAAGGAGGGTTGACATTTGGTTGATTTTCTTCTTCATGCACTAGTTTTCAGGATTAAATCCTCTAAAATAAGAAGGACACTTAGTATTTTCAAACTTTTTCTTTTTCTTGGAGCCTGAGGCTCCTTCGGAAGACTTTTAACTCTCTTTTGGCTTCCAAACATATGCTTTGGGATCCTTCCCCTTATGCTTCCCTTTATCTTGAGCATTGGTTGAGTCCTACATAAGAAGATCTTGATTCTTATAAGTTTGGAGGACTCCCATTTGAACCAACTTAACCTACTCATGTATTAAAGACTCGACAAATCCATCTAGTGAAGGCATCTTCCAATTGGGGATGGAATGTCTTTCAAAATGGAAGGTAGAGATGAAGACAGAGTACTCTAAGCCAAGATTTCTCAATACCGATAGAACCAGTTTCTCATCTTTCCTCTCTATTCTGCATTGCTTGCACTATAGTGATAGTGACTTGAATTTTGTGAAAATTTGCTAGATAGTTTCGAAACTATTGGGATGCAATGCAATTAGATCATTCTCCATTGTGTTCCCTAGAAGCTCATATTGCTTTCCAAACAATACTTCAAGCTTCTCCCAAGATTATTTAGGAGTCTTCAATCCCTAAAGGTGAAAAAGGAGATCCCAAGAGATTCAAATTCTTCATCCAACCGATTCAATAAATTATTTTTCATAGTAGGATGACGAGGCTCTATCTCTCTGCACATAGTCATCATAAACAGGACAATATGGTGCAAGGATACCTGCATATATTCCCTCCAATAAACATAGTTTAAGCGTGTAAGGATATAGGGTACAAGAGCTGAGGAATCCATCAAAATTTCTTCTGAACAGTGAATTCTTCAACAAGCTACATAGGTACCTGCATGTATCACTGCAAAAACCAAAAAAAATTCACAATCAATCCTTCCATCTTGACATGTACACTTTCTCAGGCTCCGTCGCACCTACAAAGACTTCTCTAGACAAATCCAAATTTAGCAAGGAAAATTTTGCAGTATTTATGTGGAAACCCAGCTACTTCTCATGTACAATGGAGATTGGACAAACTTGTTGCTAGCTTGAATAAGGCTCTGATACCATGTTTGAATTATTTAACCATTGATCTACAGGAAATGAGTGCAATTGAAAACATAGAATTGTGCAATATAATGGAATGAACAATGTACATTGAACAAGATAATTATCCGATAAAACTGATAAAAGATGATCAGTAAATTACAACATTATCTTCATTAATTCCATCAGTATACAATGATGCTACATAAAGGATAATTTGAATTATGTGGATAAGATTCGAATCTACTAACTCAATTCTAACTGACTGGATAACTAGAAGTGTATAAATCACTATCAGATCTCACTAGTCTAAATCCACATGTTTAATTTAGTCTATCAATCAGTTAAACTGATGACTCTAGGTGAGAGATGGAACCTACCCCATGCATCCATGGAACCTACCCCATGCATCCATGCAAGACTGCGCTAACTAAAATGAAGGACATCTAATTGAATTTAACCGGAGCATAACTTAGCATAACTACCTACCAACTAGAACCAACTGAAGGAGGTTGGTGGTGGCACTTGGAGTGGCTCCTAAAGTGTAGGAATTGGCATCAGTGGCACCAAATGGCACACTGATGGCACCAATGGGGCACACTCATGCCACCAATGGAACCAGTAGCACCAATCACACCAAATTCATGGTGGCACCAAACTCTAGCAAATGATTCTGAAGTTAGGAAAATGATCTAATAGACTACATCTAGACAAGGGAGGATTATAAATCCTAACAACCTAAGGGTGGAAAGCAAAAGGAGGTCCTATATGGACATGATGTAAATCAAGTATTGACATTTTCATAGGGTCTTGGGATAACAACCTATAACCAAGATATATTTCATGCTTTATATCTTGGGATCAATCTCCTATGATCTCGGGAAATCAGGTGACTCCTCCCTTGTTATAGGATCATAAAGAAAGTGCAAGAGAAATGATGCAACAATTTTGACCAGAATGTTGCAAAGGATCCACAATCTCCTTGCATATTTTGAATCAGTCTATATTCTCCACATTTGAATAAAAATAGTTTTGGTTTTGATTATATAGTGAACTAGACAAAATATTTGGACAAAGGATTTCTCATCCAAAACGAGGGGACCCCCTATAAGGTTGTGGATTCCCTAGATTTATTTCAACATGGTTATAACCTCCATATTAATCAAACCTTTGAATGCATTTTGTAATCCTCATGGTGAAATAATGAAGTGGCAGACATGTGTCTAGGAGTGGAGTTTAAGGGAGCTACTGTATCCCTCCCCCGTGCCTCCATTAGGCTTGCACATTCACTCACAACCTAGTATGTGGTAGCATTTACTCTTGGATTGATGGTGATGTGACTTACAAGTGGGATAATTATTCTGGGATGTATTAAGGCGTGGTTTTGTTTCTTGAGTTTACGGTGAAATGTGGTACCCATGTGTGCTCCTAGCTTCAATGATGAAAGGATTGTCTTAGGGTATGGATTCTAGGTAACAAACACATTGTTTGTTGACAACATAGATTCACTATCAAGTGGAAGTATCAACCTCAACAACACTTGGGATAGAGGTAAGTGGTTTGGTTTCTTGACTACATCATTTATTCTTTTATCTTTGTTTATTGTGGAAATTATATTGGTTGTTTCAAGCAAATTGTCTCTTATGAGGGATTTCTCTATCAAGGAAGTAAGACTCCATTTATATGGATGTTAAAGGACTAGTCTTGTTTTTTGGGAACCCATGGGTACCCTGTGTTACAAGAGAAGACCAAAATTTTCTTGAATCTAGGTTTTCCATTACTTGTTTTTTTGGGTGTTTAGAATAGACTATGGGTGGCATATATTAGAATCTAACAATCAAGAATCTAAGGAAAACCTAAAATTTGGATATTAACATGGACAAGAAAATGATTCCTAGGGGTAATGTAATGAAGGGAATTACAAGATTAAGAGCATTTTACAACATTTATCCAATCATGTGGAGGACATGTGGCAAGTAATTGAATATTTAAGTCTACATGCAAAAAAGTTGGAATTCAATTAGGATATGGTGTAAATTTATCTTGGAGAATAGAGGACTATAGTTGATAAGATGGATATGGATCTTGAAATGTGGTACAACATAATATTGGGATTTTTTGAAATTTCTCTATCAATGGAAATGATTCCTTTGGTCACCATTGGCTCAACAAGATACCAACGCGTTGATGAGGATACAATGCAAAAAGTGGAATTCATCTTGGCAAAAAAGCAAGGAGCCTATGGTGGCCAAAATTGCCATGTCTTTGGCCATAAATAGTATTATTTGTGATGTTCAGATGTATTTTTCTTCTTATTCGGTGTATTAGGAAATATAGCCATAAGTTCATTAGGCTTCACTTGGATCATGTGTGTAATTGATTAAAGACTGAGAATAACTGTAGTGCTTTGGTTTTCCTTTGTAGGGATATTTTGTGTAAAATTTTGAATGGTTTGTACTCTTGGTTGTTTGGATTTCCAACAACATTTTTATATTTGGAAAATTACACACATTTTTGTTTTTTTAAGGAATGAAAATATTTCCTACCTCATATGTTTAAGTAAACAAGGTAAGGGAAAAACTTAAAAGAATCATACACCAATATAGAAATTCCAAACATCCTTTCCAAAGCATTGATAATATCTAGTTCCCCTCACAAAACTTCAAAGTTTCACATCAATTAAATATATAAAGGTTTTAAGTGTGAATATAGCTCCTCCTTAAAGAAAGAGGAACTTGACATGTTTGTATAAATCTAGTGTCAATAGTCAGCATGGTGCACCCTTGCAGCCATGTCATGTCAATACATGGTGCCAACTCATACACAAACTAACACATTCAAACACCAAATGCTAACTAAGCTAAATACTATCATTTTATTAGATGTTAAAATGATGTACAAATAATATATATGTTGATTCGGTATTTCAAGGGAGCCTTACAAACTCAAATATCAATGTAAATATTGAAAAGATGAGTGAAAACCTCATGCTTCTCAAGCAATTTACAAATTAGGGATACTTAAAACCCATGGAAGAGGCTCTACAAAAGTTGCACAATTTTGTTAATTATCTTGTATCCTTCCTAAAGAAAATGGAATAAGTCATGGAACGATTATCAAAAATGGAACCAAACCTTAGATAAGGGGAAGAATTGATGCTTCAAGAGGGAAATCTTGATAATTAATTCAAAATCAATGTACACATTGACTTGGACATGTATGATATCAAAGTGATTAAAAATTTTGTTTGGGCTACGTAGCGATCTTTGAAACCCAATTTCATATTAAAACAGTACAATAACCCACTTTAACAAAAATAAGGAACTCCTTGAAAATTGACCTTTTCTACCTTTTGTAATAATATATTTACAAATTGACCAAGAAGATAATCCTCACCACTCTAACAAATATAATGTATACCACCAACAATATTTATACTAACATTTTCATTGAGAGGTGCAAAGGAACGTCAAGAGGACTAACTTTATGGAAAGTGAGAAAAAATCATGACCATATCTAAGAACACTAGTCAATAAACCTTGACATGAAAAGAAGATTCATAGAAACTAAAAAACATATATGTGGGTAAAAGTATTGAAAGCCTAAAAATATAAAAACACTCAAAACATCAAAAATATAGGTAGAAGGGTTATTTATAACTTGTATTGAAGGAACAAGTATTAAGCTACACTTCTATAGGAAGGATTGGCTATAAAACTAGACAACCACTTCCATAAAGATAAGTATTTAACTTGAAATGGGAAGGAAACAACATTATGGCATTTCGTAATTAAGCTAGATCTAAAACCCGCACCATCTTATTTCAAAAAAAAGGAGGAAACATAGCCCCCAAGCTCATAGCTAATAAACACATTTTTATATAATTAATATGAAAAAAAATACCTTTTTAACCGTTTCATTCAAACAATAGTATATTGATAAATAGCTAGTGATTAAAAATAAATGCCAATGTTATAATACCATAACAAAATTTAACACTGCAATTTTTCAAAAGATAGAGAACATTCCAAATCACAATATATAACAAGTTTACAAAATAACAAGTATGAGACATCATAGCATATACAAGACATGTCTCTTTGCTTTTAAAAAAGAGAGCAATGTCAACTAGGCTTTATAATTAACATCACGTCGCACTTTGGCATGGAATTCCATATCATATATAAGACATGTCTCTTAGCTTTTCAAAAAGAGAGCACTTCCAACTGGGCCTTACAATGAACACCACATCACAGTTTGGCATGGCATGGAAAAAACTAATCTCATCAAAAATAATACTCCAATGTGTTGTTATATTTGATGGTGTAACAACTATAAGGAAAAACATGTTTGATACCAATAAAACTACAAAATGAACAATAATAATCCCGTGTAGGATTCAGCATAAAAATATGATGTTGCAAACATTTCGGTCCAGCACAGGGAGTTTAGGTACATGAACATTGTATCCTCCTCTGAAATGGCATTGACCTTTCCCTTTTCCAGATCGTAAAGTTGTTTGTGAATCCTCTACCTTAAGGAATTGTTACATTTGACTTGTAGATAGATATACATAGTTGATTGGAGAAACTGCATAAGAAACACATAATGATAAAATCAAACACATCTGACAGAAAACATTTCAAATGTGAATATAACAATCATGGTCTTTAATAATATTAACATATTAACCTAAAGAGATTGGTGTTGTACTTCTTTGATAACTAAACAAAAATAAATCTTATTAGAACTGCAATCAAACATCAAAAGACGAAATGCAATACAAAATGATTTAACATAGTCTATTCTTGGAATTAAATAATTTGATTTCCCATACCAACAAATTAAATGTTTTTTGGGGAAAAAAATGTTTATTTTAAGCGCTAAACAAACATGAAAGTACAGACCAATCTCATCACCATGTTTAGAATTTTCTGAATTCCAACTTCATTTTCTCTTCTTAGGTACGTCTCCAAACATCTTCTTAGATGCTAGAATCCTTTAGTACTGAACCTTGAAAAAATCTAGTGTTTCAAAGGATCAAGTAGGGTTTAAAGGAAATCGACGACAGGATAGGAGGGAAAATATAAATTGATATAAGTTAGGAATTCATGTGAGAATTCTGAAAGACTCTCATATTATATAGAGAAACGCTAGTGAAAGTTTGAGGTATATATAAACTCTAGGAGAGACATTTGTATTGAATGGCATTGAATACTGCACAATCTCTCTTAAAGCTTAAATCCAATATTAAAAGTCTTGGAAGTTTCTCTGCATATTAAATTTCTTATACAATTACTTCATAATGTTCCATAGCTCCCAAGTGGTGGAAACAAAATGAGAAGTCATTGGAGTACAAACATATGGTATTTGCATTGGTTAGGGTCTTAATTGAAAGAATTGAGAGTATGTAAGAGGAATGAACATGGAAGGATTATAAGAGATATCGTAGGTAACCAATAACTTTGAATCCCCTCTTTATTTTACTATTATCCCCTACATTTATGCACCTTCATAACAGTTTTCAATCAATACCCACCTTCAACACTTTTCAATTTCATTTATACAACGTTAAGTTGTGCTTAAATTCTTATTTCTTCTTGTTGTGGGATACCCTAGTTCTGTTATCAGTGCCTAATAAACTACCAACTACTTTCGGTTAATCCATACATAAGATATAATGCATTACGTGCATGAGAGTTTCTCTTATCTTCCCTCCATAAATTGTAGCCGGGGTTTTATTGATAGCTTGGATTTGTCAGCTTTTGTTACACCTTGTCGAATTTTACCTATATTATCTATTAAGGGATAGTAAATTATGTCATATCACCACCCATACATGTCATGTTACATAAATTCTTTGAATTCTAACTTTCTCTTTAACTCCAACAATTTATTACAATCGTTGATACATAGGGAAAATAAAATTCAAGAATTGTTCCACATGAATGCATGTAGAGGAATACATGCATACTCAACCCAATCTATGTTTTTGTTTTTTCAAATTGTTGATGTGGATCAGTAGATGGTGAAGTAATAAAACAAGGTGCATCCCTTTCAGCTACATTATAGGCCTTACACCATCTGAAACAATGATACAAAAAATTAATTTCCAAAGGATATATGCATTCTTTGCATAGGTATTTGGAACTTCCAAACAAACAACACAATATTAACAAAAACTATTAACCTTGAAATAGGGATATAAACAGTCATTTCCAAACAATATATGCATTCTTCGCGTAGGTGTTTGGAATTTTCATCTGAAACATCCTGTCGATAAACGTCTATACAATTAAAAGAAAAAAACAATTATAGATTATAACAACTCCCTTTCAGGATTAGATTTTAAGGGATAGTAAATTATTTCATATCACCACCCATACATGTCATGGTGTACATCAACTCTCTGAATTCCAAATTTATCTTTAGCCCCAACAATTTATTACGATCGTTGATAAAGAGGAAAAATAAAAATCGAGAATTGTTCCACACGAATCCATGCAGAGGGATGTGAGGGATATGTGTATCTGTTTGCCATGTTAATGAGTTGTTCCAGTTTTAATACCTGAAAAAAATATGTTGGAAACAACAATTATGAACAACTTGCACAATTGAACTCTCAAATTGAAACTAAACATATAGCAATTCAAACCAGCAATAGATCCGATGTCAAAAATTTGCAAGATAATATATTTTTGTCTTAAGACCATTAAAGGGATTGTATAAATTAACAGATTGGAAATTAATGACTAAATTTAATAATTCTAAGGCTAAAACATTCCAGAAATTGTTTGAGTTTATAATATTGCATTGAGGATTACAGCTAGTTAGTAATTGTTGTTATATGTATGGAACCTTCATATATTTTTGAATCAGAATATCATGGAGCATGTTGTAGAATCACAAACTCAATTTTTCTACATTTGGCATACATGTATATAAGTGCATTGCACATAGTATTTCAGTAATCTAAACCAATTCTGAGAATGTATCTGTACACTTCCTTACCCTATTGCAGAGATACTTATCCATTTGCACATGCTATAATAACAGTCACTACTGTATCGAAATGGGTTTCACTCTTGTTACTTGCATTTGATGAAATACTTCCAAGGCCTCCTCTACATGCCAATTTTGGGTATACCTGTAATTATCTCACTCGATGATACAACATCACTTCTAGACATTTTTCAAATAGAAGGAAATCAATCTCTAGACTTCCACACTTGGCATACATGTCTATGAGAACATTATACATATTTATCTCATATTTTATCCCACTTCCAATAATGTAATCATGAATCTTCTTGCCCTTGTCCAAGTCTTCCACAAAGGCACATGCTTGGAGAATGTTGGGAATGGTGACTAAATTAGGTTTCACTCCTACAAGTTCCATTTGCCCAAATATTTTCAAAGCTACACCACATTTACCATTCTGAGTGTATCCAATTATCATATTTTTCCATGAAACCACGTCCTTTCATCTCGTATTTAGGAACACATGGAGTACCTATTATATGCACCTGCATTTAGTATACATGGCTAGTAGAGCCTTATTAAAATAAATTTTCAAGTCTAATCCATTAGTAGTTATGTAATCATGTATTTTATTTCCCTTTTCTAGAGATGATAAATGAGCACATGCCTTGAGAACACAAGGAAAGATTAACGTATTTGGTTGTAAACCAGTATATTTAATTTGGGAATATATCCCAAGAGCCTCTTCACAAAGCTCATTGTTGGAATATATTCTAATCATATCATTTCATACACATACGCTTGGTTTGTGCATTTTATTCAATTTTAATTTGTCCATTGCAGGTGTACATAGCTCCAAACACACTACTATATAATGCCATTGTAACATTTTGATATAATTACCTCGAATACATAAATTTCAATACCCCAAAGCATGATAACCAACTAGATTTTATTGTGTTTACCATGTCCAGTCAGTGCCTCTATTGATTCCCCTCCACAGCCTCATCTTAGCCACAATTTTGCTCTCACACAAACCCTACTATTACTCCTATAGTTTATCTGGTTACTGCTCTCTCCACCCTGACTAATGGTGATAATCCCACATCTCCATCCATAAAATAAATATTTTATTTTTTAATATATATAGGTTAAGTAGCATCCTCAAACAAAAAAATGAAATGACACATAGATAATAGATCAAATGATATATATGAATTTCTTATATAAGAGGAATATCCTATCCATTTGGGCTCAAATCAGGTGTCCAAAGAAATAAAAATGTGTACATTGAACCTTCAAATAAGGATTGTATAGCTCCCGGTAATGCAATCTTCTCATATACTCTCTAAAGTGAAAAACATAGTTGTCAAAATAGGGAAAATCCTAAAAGGTCTATCATAATAAGACAATTTTGTTGATGTATTTGTAACTTCGGAAAATATTCTGATGTATATTATCATTGTATGTTGTTGTACCCCCATTGGAGATGTGTTTTCCTCCTTGTGGGATGTCTTTATTGTGTCTATAACTTGAGGTACAACCTCCATTGTAAGTAAGGGAAATAGTCCCCAATGTGACATCATGTAATGTGTATTTGGAGGCTCTCTAGGAGAAGTCGGCCCTGTTAGTGGAATAGGTTGACCCAGTCATGTAAAAGCTCAGTCACTTGATTAGAATAAATAGGGAGGAACCCTCTCTCATTTATACACACCTCACACTCACTCAAGTTTGCATGAGAGAGAGAGAGAGAGAAGGGAGGAGAGATATATAGCTATAGAATACTTCTTATTATTGGGATTGATCATCTTATGGTAAGGTCTTTGTGACTGTATTATTCTTAGGAATTCTCCGGGGTTTTCTCCTTTATGGTTTCCCCGGTAAAAATCTTTGTGTCTTTTGTATCTTTCTATCGTATGCATCTTGTTGTACTTATTATTCTTTCAGACAAAGATCCTAATTAAGCTAATAATATCTATAAAAACTAACACGGTATCAAAGACTCTCTGAAAGAAGGCATGGTACAGCTGTGGAAACTAGGGATTCCTAGTTCAACATGTTCTCTCCACAGATCATCAAGAAAAGAGTTCTAGGATAAATTGCCTTAGTAGGGCACATCTTTTGGTGGAAGCAGTTTCAGATTTGAAGAATTTTCATTTTTTACCCTATCACTCGTGTCGGGATAAACTAGGGCATCAAGATTCAAAGGCTTCCCACCTCAATCTTCATAAAGTGACCTTCCTGAGAAACTCACCTCAAGGAGGCACATCTTTCTGTCCAAACAGAACTCCCAAGCTCCAAGTTTGGAAAATTAGATTTTCTCTGACAAACCCTATGTCATCCAACTTCGGAACCAGGTCGGACACCTCAAATTGGTAAGATCTAAATATTCTTTATTTCCATTTGAGGTTCTCATTTGAAAATATGACTCACCATACTCATATTGAGTACAAGCTTGGAGGGGTTGATAACTTTTAAGCATGGAAGTACAGTATCTCACTAATCCTTGAAGAATATGATTTGTATCAGTACATCACTAAGAAGGTTACGGAACCAAAGGGATATGAGGCTAAGGCTGCTCATAAGAGAAGCATGGCTAAGTCCAAGAGAATCAGTACATATTCTATTAAGGATCACCTCATCCCCCATGTGTCTTCATTCAATACACAGAAGGAAGTATATGATTTTTTAACAAAGATGTTCGAAGGAAAGAACATCAACCAGAAGATGACATTGAGGAACCAGTTGAATAATGTGAAGATACAGAACTCTGAGACTATATAGTCTTACTTCAAAAGGGTTGCTCAAATCAAAGAAAAAATTGAAGCAGTTGAAGAGAATATTGAAGAAGCAGAAATTGTAATGACTACCTTGAATGGTCTCCCTAGATCATGGGACTCATTCATTGAAGGAATTTTTTCAAGAAGCAGGTTGATCTCTTTCAGCAGAATCCGAGAAGAATCGCAGAATAGGAAGCTCGAATCGTGACAAGAGAAGAGAATATGGGAGCAAATGAATATCAAGCTCTCACATTTCACACCATGAATAAATTCAAGAATAAGGAGAAGAAAGAGAACTTTCATCACAACAAGAAGAACGACAAGAAACAAAAGAATACCAAGAGAGATCCTTCAAATGTTCGATGCTATACTTGTGATGAAAATGGAAACTTTGCAAGAGATTGTCCCATCAAGAAAATAAGACACCATGCTCATGTTGTCAAAGATGATGAACCAACAAACAAAAGATTCAGAAGAGAGAAGGATGATTCAGATGAAGAGTATGTGTTAATCTCAGCACTTACTAGCACTAGCTCACATGGAAGCAATGACTGGCTTGTGGATAGTGGAGCTTCTAAACACGTGACCGGATACAAGGAATCATTTGTTAATATGTTTGATCATGAGTCACCTCACAAGGTGAAACTTGGGGATGATTACCAATACCCCATAAAAGGGAGTGGAGAAGCTTCATACAAGCTTGACTCCGGGAAATCCTTAAAGATGAAGGATGTGTTATATGTTCCAGGATTGAAGAAGAATCTTCTCTCCATATCTTCACTAGATTCAAAGGGTATGAGAGTTGAATTTTTCATGTCCAAGTTCTATTGTATCCCAAAGGGAAGATAATAGAGGATGCAACAGTGATTGGATAAGAAGACGAAGGCTTGTACAAGCTAAAGGGACAGCCTGAACAAGCACTAGTTCATGAGTCAATTGAACCAAGAGAACTATGGCACAGAAGGCATGGAAATGTTTTCCATGAACCTGAGCAGAGATGCATGTTATTGGTTTTATCAGGGCCTCCATGATAAATGTATCACCTCCCTCTCAATATTTCTTCGGATGAGTTTGAAGCAGTGGCATGATGGTAGGGGTAATATGAGGGGTTTGTAAAATCTCCTCAAAACAAACTTTACCCATTATTTTCCAAATATAGAATATCATGTTCCTCATATTTACATGGTAAAAAACATTGAAGACATGGAGCAACTTCTAGATTTCTTCAGTAAGAGTGAAGGCAATGGTATATCAAATTTACATTATGAGAAAGACTTAACAAAAGCATGTAAGGAACCCTTTATTGAAAATATGGTCAGAGGCCTTCCTCATGTTTGCATGATATGAAACGTTGATGAATTGAAGTACTCTCATATCCATCCCAGTGATAATGATAACATTTTTTCAGGTTGGCCTCAAGAAGAAACAATTACAAAAGTTTATAATGAAACTTATGATGAAAACTGTAATAATGATAGCTTCAAAGGTTTAGAACCTTGTAACATTTTATTTGAAGAAGATGATTTTGTACATGAGGAAGAAGGTTATAGCCAGGGATTTGATATCAAAAATCAAGACACTCCTCCATTCTCTCCACATGGAAATGAATGCTTTGAAACTTGGGTCCGTTGTGATATTTTTGAAACCCAACTTTTTGAAGAGGATTGTTATGATCATGAAAAGGCTAGACATAGCCAAAGAAATAGTACTAGTGATGAAGGTTATTTCATATAAGACATAAATGGGGATGATGACTATTGGAATTTTATTCAAAATCCAATCTATGAGACTTCTAAAAATATTTTTGAGAATCCCACTTATGATATGACCAGCGGGGGAAATGTTTATTCTAAGACTTACGAAAGTTGTAAGGAAGAGCATTGAGAAATGTCATATGATCAGTCTTATTTATATTTGAGTATATTTAATGAGGACTTAGAGAATAAGTGTTGTTAATAGTCATATCAGATGCAGTCGGTATAAGCAGTCGGTATAAGATTAATCTCAGATATCGTCTTCACATACAGAACTTCCTTATGATTTGGAGCAGCTTGGGGCTTCTACACAGAGTTATCATTCGATAAGCCTTGATGACCAGTATGATGGAGCAGCTGATCTGCCTCATTATTTCAATATTTACTTAAGTCATTTGAAGATGTGCTAAGTCCCCCCAAGGTGTTTTTATTATTTTAGATAATTTTAATTTTCCCATAAAAAACATGCATGTTTTAATCAAAAATATTCACTAAGGCATAAAAGTGTGCTATGAGGAAGAATTAGGAATGGGGGGGATCATTTTCTAACTCATAGCACCCACTTAACCCCTAAACCCATTTTCCTAAGTTTTCAAGTGATTATTTAACTCCAAAATTTAATATTACTCAAAAATGGTAAAGTGGAAATTTCGGCTACTTATAAAATAAAGGAAACACGCCGAAAGTGAATTTTATGAGTTGAATAAGTAAAGTGGAAACATTCCTAAGGTTTATAAAACACTTTCGAGTGTTTTTCTAGACAAATAAAGGCAATTAAATTTTTCTAAATCAAGTGGGGCCCATCTCTCAAGTAAAAGTTGGAAATTTGTGAGGATAATAGAAAGTGTTGAGTTATAAATTGGAAGTTGGAATTTATTTTCCTTTATCATCCTTTATCCAACCCATATCCATCTCATGCCAACTCAATCAAATTTCTCTCTTGGGTAAGTGTGTGCCCCCCTCTTGTTCATATTTTTGTATATAAGTAAGGCATTGTTTCATTATTTGGAGGATGAAGCAAGGAACCTTTGCTCCTATAATCTATTGTTGCTATATATTTTTAATAAAGTTGAGACTTTGGAGGTAAGAACTATGCAAGGATTTCATGAATGTGAATGTCGTGCTAAATCAAGGTGATATTTAGTTAGTTACTGCTTTCCTTTCTTTCAAGTGTCTTGATCTATCTAGCTTAGAAGGTCATTTCTGGTCATACAACAAGCATTTATAGTTTCAAGTTGCTTGTTTATGCTTTTATTATTAGATATCTAGGCGTATCATACTATAGTCGGTAATACTTATGCTCTCTTAATTTCTTAGTAAAACATAATAGATTTTGATCTCACTTGTGTTAGGGATTTGTAGCTTGAAAATCATATCATGTGAAGGATAATTGGGAGCTCGATTGCATCCATTTTCTCTTCACACTTTTATTGGAGCTAATGCTTCTTGCAATTTCAGGCATCTCTACATCCTCACAGAAATTCAATCCGGAGATTGATAACCTATCTTATTCTCTTCAAAAATTAATATCTCTTTGGTTACTTTTAACAAGAGAGCTTATATTTATTTTAAATGAACTTATCATAAATATCTTAGCGTGTTTATCTTACTAGATCTAAAGTAATTTAAATTTGCAATCTTAATCTTAGATCTAGTTTATGTTCTTAATACTTAAAGTGGCATAAATATCTATATTTTTTGCAAGTACTAATATGTATTTTTTAATTGTATTTTTACTATAATATACTAATTTCCAAACAATTATCTTGCTGGTTTTTGCATTTTATTGACAGGACCAGCGAAAGTGCTGGCGAAATTCTAAATCTTAAAGCACCTCCAAATCCCCCATTATTTAATCCCCTCCTTTCAGCAAGTTGTTGTAATATTTTTTTATCAAAGCATAAGGTCAAAAGGAATCTCAATATTAAATTATCAGCATTGTAATAATTTAATAAAAAAGCAAGACAGATTACGGTTCCACACCCTCCTTCCCCTATTTTAGGGAAAGATGTATCTATAATTTAAGTGGCTTTATTTTTTTAGATTATATTTGACTACTATAATCATTTATAGGTCAATCAAGTTTATTTCAAGTTTGAAATTTCATTTAAAATAATCAAATACTAACATGACATTTCATTACCATAGTAATTAGTCTCACAAAATTCTTTGATTTTCTATTTACACAAGCACACATTATGTCTTAAAAGGGCTATATCTTTTTGCACTTTGCTTTCAAAAATTGGAATAAACATTTTCTTGTTCTGTGTATGCTCTACCCTTCGCAGCTTTGTCTGATACTTGGGGATATCAAAAGAATAATTGTGCATTTATTAAATGTTTCACATCTAATTAATCAACTCATTTTAATAAAAGTAACAACCCATAACATTACGAAAATACAACGTAACAAATTTGAGAAATAGTGGGAAGATTATTCATGGAAAGTGGGGACAACCAGAAAATGATTGTGGGTCCCGTTAGGCAACATCATTGTTGTTGTGGTGTTGAACACCCCTCCACGACTGCATATAGCCAACATTTTTTTTCGTGTGGAGCCACTTTTCCCAAAATCTGGACATATTCCCAGTACCATTTGGTATATCGGGAATACCCTTTCCCCATTAATCAATTAATCTTTTAATAATAATCAAGAACACATTCCCAAAGCATTTAATTTACAGCAACATTTTCTTTGACTCCACGACACTAATATTTAATTTCTACTATTTTCTTTCTTCAGTTAAGCTATCTTTTAAATGTCATGACTATTTTATTAATGTATTTTTTCTAAGTTAATTTTGCAAACGTTTTGATCAGTATTTTGATTCCAAAATTCCTAAATAACAATATTTTATCCATAACTAATTAAAGAAAGATCCTTAGAAACTCTTTTTGTAGTGAATTCCCCTCATGAATTTGTTAGGAGCTAAGCCTAAACAGAGGAGTCAAGATCAGGTGACAGTACCTAACTTGAGACTTGCCCCAAGGACACACCAAGAATCTTGAATATTTATGTTGCATTTTCCCCCCAAGTATGTAAGAAGCCACAACATTTTTGGTGTCATTGTCGAGGATAAATCTTTTTATTCCTAGAGTTCGAATTACCTTTTCCCTTTTCCTTTTTAATAAAAATTGATTGATCTATTCGAATAATCTGGATTTTAATCGATCTATCTAGCAACTCCACTAACTTTTTTTTTTAAGAAAAATAAAAAATATGATTTATGAGAAAGTATTTAATTGTATATTTTTTCTTCTCACTTGGAAACTCAATTGAAGGGATAAAACTCCGCTACTCATACAATTTGTCGAGATCGATTGTCTATAGATGATCTCATACATCACAAGATAAATATCTAAAATCCCATTTCTAAAGAATTCTCTAGTTTGGTACAAAATTTATGCTTCATTCAAAATGTTATTGCTAAATGGATGATATATATGAATTAACAAAGAGATTTGGTGCTCATATAATTTGACGCTTTCACCCTATCAAATTCTCAAAAATACTAGGTTTTCCAAATCTTGGTAATGGTCATAAGGATGGATATAAATGGCTTCCAGTCTTTCATGGAAACTATGGTGAATCATCCATCTGGCACATCAAGTCTTTTCTACAATTTTTGGCAGTATTTAAAATTAGTCACAAAGACAATATGATGGAAATGATTTGTATGACCCTGAGCTGAGATACTTATTTTTGGTTTTATCAGGGCCTCCCTGATAAATATATCACCTCCCTCTCAAGATTTATTTTGATGTTTTTGAAGAATTGGCATGATGGTAGGGTTAATATAAAGGGTTTGTAAAATATCCTCAAAGAAACCTTTACCCATTATTTGTCAAACATGGAGTATCATGTTCCTCATATTTCCATGGTAAACAACATCGAAGACATGGAGAAACTTCTAAATTTCTTTCATAAGAGTGAAGGTAATGGTATATCAAATTTGCATTATGAGGAAGACTTAACAAAAGCATGTAAGGATCCCTTGATTGAAAATATGGTCAGTGACCTTCCTCATGTTTCCATGATATACAACGTTGATGAATTGAAGTACTCTTAGATCCATTCCAATGATAATGATAACATTTTTTCAGGTTGGCCTCAAGAAGAAACCATTACAGAAGTTTATAATGAAACTTATGATGAAAACTCTAATAATGGTAGCTTTGAAGGTTTACTACTTTGTAACTTTTTTTCTGAAGAATGTGATTGTGAACATGAGGAGGACGGTTACAACCAGTGAGGTAATATCAACAACGAAGGCACTCCTCCATGATCTCCACATGGCAATGAATGCTTGGAAAATTGGGTCGCTTGTGATATTTTTGAAACCCAACTTTTTGAAGAGGATTATTATGATCATGAAAAGGATAGACATAGTCAAAGACATAGTACCAATGATGAATATTCTTTCATATCTGACATAAATAGGGATGATGACTATTGGACTTTGATTGAAAATCCAATCTATGACACTTCTGAAAATATTTTTGAGAATCCCATTTATGATATGACCGGCCAAGGAAATTTTTATTCTCATACTTATGAAAGTTGTAAGGAAGAGCATTCAGAATTGTCATTTGATCAGTCGGAGTTATATTTGAGTATATGTAATGAGGACTTAGAGAAGAAGTTTTGTTAATATATATATTGGATGCAGTCAGTAGAAGATCAATCTCATATATTGTATTCACATGTAGAAGTTCCTTGTGATTTGGCGAATCTTGGGAATTATACACGGAGTTATCATTCGATAATTATTGATGACCAGTATGATGGAGTGATTGATCTGCCTCATTATGCCAATATTTACATTAGTCCTACCCAATCGTGGATAGAAGAAGCCTACAGGAGGACTTGCCAATATGGGAAGTAGTTGAATGAAGTTTTAAATGTGTATGATCTCCCATATAGCCCTCCCATTTTGAATATTCATGCAGGTTTTCATTTCTTAAATGTTTCATTGCTTTTGTTGGTAACCAAAGATGAGGAAAAAAACTCCAAAGTTAATAAAATGCTTAGGTAGTTACATTGGATATTTGATTTTTTTCCAACTTTTTTATATCATGCTTAGAGTAGGAAAATAAGCTCATTAAAGTGAGTATTTACTTTCTGAAATTTATTTCTGTACTTATGAATAAATAACATTTTATTTGGTTTTGTTTTTTTCCACATTCTTAAATAATGAAACTTACAGTTCATTTGGTTTTTATGTTAAACTTGTGCTACTAATGTTTTTCTTGTCAAGTTGAAATGTTTTTACATATTATATAAAACAAGAGAATCTGGTGTTCTCATATCCTCTCCTTTTCTTAAGACCATATCGAGCACACATCCTATAGTTGTAGATAGATGTTGTACACTAAGTTCCACTTAGGTGGATTTATAGTGTGTAGTCAAAGACTTGAACAATCCAATTGTTCGTCACATGTGTTTTGAGGTCCATCGGTCCAATCAGTGGCCCTTTTGTTTTTTACATGTTCATACCCTACAGGGAATTGTAATAAATGACTTAGGATGATGAAATTATGTAAAGGTTTAGCTTTCCTAGGACTTAGTCATCAATACTTTACTCTAGGGTTTTTCTTCCTTGAGTTATATGTTGTATTTTATAATTTTGGAGTTTTTCACCTGCTCCTCCAAAGCTAAGCTAAGTGGCTTGGTGGGTAGGCCTTAGACGTTATTAAAACCTAGGTTTGAATGTATATTATCATGCTAATCATTATTTTAGAGTCATTTGAACGTGTACTAAGTCTCTCCAAGTTTTTTTTGTTATTTCAGAAAATTTTAATTTTCCCGTAAAAAGCATGGTTGTTTTAATTAAAAATATTCACTAATGCATAAAAGTGTGGTTATAAGGAATAATTAGGCATGGGGGTGCTCATTTTCTAACTCATAGCATGCACTTAAATCTAAACTCATTTTCCTAAGTTTTCAAGTAATTATTTATCTCCAAAATTGAATATTACTCGAAAATGGTAAAAAAAGACTAAAAAAATGGATAAATTGAAAAATTCAACAACTTATATAATAAAGGAAACACGTCGAAAGTGAATTTTTTGAGTGGGAAAAGTAAAGTGGAAACATTCCTAAGGTTTCTAAAACACTTTGGTGTGTTTTTCTCAACAAATAAAGGCAAGTCGACTTTGCTAAATCAAGTGGGGCGCATCTATCAAGAAAAATATGGAAATTTGTGAGGATATAGCAAGTGTTGAATTATGAATTGGAAGTTATAATTTTTTTTTCCTTTTCCATCCTTTATCTAGCCCATATCCATATCATGCCAACTCAAGCAAAGTGCTCTCCCTTGGGAATGTTAAGCCCTTATTGATGACACATTACACAATATAGTGTGGCACATTACACCCTATATTGTTGTGCATTACATATTATTTATGTAGGCTTGGGTCTAATAGTGGGTTTATTAGTTGTTATTGTACACTATTATCTCCTATATATAGGAAGGATATATTATAATTTTAGTCATCATATCATCTTATCTTGTCTTGTACATTGTGTAAGGAGGTTCCTCCATTGAAGAGGATTGATATTTATCTCTGCTATTCATCTTTTAAGCGTGGATTACTCTCTTATTTTATATTTCTTCTATTTTTATGCTATATCTGGGATTTGGTTGCATAACATTTGGTATCAGAGCTCTTCCCTCAGGACTAGCTTCTGCAAAATGAATCATCTTGGAACTTTTGCTACAACGTTTTTTATACAAGGAATCAAAGATCGAGGTTAAAAACCCACTTCCAAAACAAGCCGAACTATCTCAAGTAAGAAATTTAGATCCTTATACATTACATTTTTTTAGATAATTGTGGAGGAATCTAGGGTTTTTTACTAGTTCTACAGCTAGTCTAAAACAGGTTCTATTGGGAAAAAGGTCATATTTGAGGAATTCGATATCCAAATGGAGTGATACTAGTTGAATATGAAAAACGATGGACCAGGGTATCTATGGTGGAATTTTTAGATACATAAACAAAACTGTGGACACGTGGAATATAGTACAAGTTCTCTCTTCTGGATACGCAAAAAATGAGAGGTTTTGGTATATTTACAATAACTTTTTGTTGGCTCATCCAAATTAGGTCCGACCTGCGGAATTGGAAATAGGATTGATAAAGATACTACATGACGAAGTTTCAGCCTCAGAGGAGTCACAATTCAAATTTTACCTCAGTTACAAGTCATCCCTAAAATATCCTCCCAATCAATGATTGAAAAAGGTACGCCATTTTGCATTTGAATAGATTTTGGTAGAAGGATATATTTGTGGTAAACCATAGGGTGTGATATTGTTAAAAAAATCCACCAAAAGGAAGTGTACAGAATCACAGTCCACTCAAATCCCCAGAGGGTTCATCCCCGACCTACAAGGAAATGGAAGACATTTCTTTTAGAGTGTCCAAGTTGGAAGATATGATTAAATAAAATGTGAAAATTGATGACTTTGCTAAATTAGAAAAGAAGATGGCTACTAAAGAGGATCTCAAAGGGATGGCTAGTAAAGAAGATATCCAAGACTTGAAGGATTTTATCAAGGATATCAAACATAACTTTGTTCCTCAACTATTTACTCAAGAAGAGGATAAGGAGGAACAAGATGACTTATTTCAGTCACATCTGGAGAAAATTGAAAAACAATTGGAGAGTAGGAATTTGGATTCCTCAAAAGTTGATGATTCACTACAACATCATAGGTTCAATTCAAGTCCAAGAAACTACTTTATCCCCAAGATTGACATGCGAAAGTTTGATGGCAAGGATCCAATTACATGGATTTTTCAGATGGAGAAATTCTTTGATCTACACCAAGTGCCCACTATGCAAAAGGTAACTATTGAATCCTTGTATTTAGAACCTAGTTAGTTTGTATGGTACCAATGGATTTGTGATCGTAAAAATGAGTCTATTATCTCTTGGTATATATTCACCAAATAATTGATTGCACATTATGGGTATATAAATAGCAACACCTTCTTCAGTCAATTGGTAAATCTCAAGCAAAAAGGTTCAGTTACAGATCACATCAAGCAATTTCAGTAGCTAAGTCTTAGAGTGAAGAATATTTTAGAATATAATTTGTTAGATCTCTTTAATGGAACCTTGAAATATAACATTCAACATGAGGTGCGTCTCTTTGAACCATCATCGCTAGAGAAGGATTTCATGATGGAAAGGAAGGTTAAAAATAAAAATTTGGAAATGAATAATAGAAAGGCCTTCTCCAACACATATAGAGAAAATAATGTTCCTTCTTTTAAGCTACCACAAAGGTTGACACCCTAACAACTAGATGAAAGAAGAGAAAAAGGATTATGCTTTAATTGTGACAGCAACTATAGTAAGGGACATCATTGCAATGAAAAGAAATTATTCTACATAGATTGTGAATAGGAAGCATCTCAAGAAGAGGAAACTTCAGAAGAAATATAAGGGGATACTTCAGAAGAAATTACTCCCACCATATCTTGTCATGAATTGGCTGGAATTAGCACTCCTCAAACTCTCAAGATAGAAGGCTACATCAAAAAGAAGAAGGTAAAAGTGTTGATTGATTCTAGTAGTACTCATAATTTCATTCATTGTAAATTAGTCAAAGTTCTTAATTGCATTGTTTATCTAGCACCAGAATTTCATGTAATGATTGCAGATGGAGGAACTATAAATTGCTCAAGAAAATGCCATAATATAAATATAGATATGGGGGAATATGTATTGAATAGTGCAATGATTGTTATCCCAATGGGTGGTGTTGATGTTGTCTTGGGTGTCCAATGGTTACAATCATTGGGAACAATGGCTTTTAATTTTCAAAAACTTTTCATGAAATTTTAATGGGAAGGTAAAGAATATGAGTTAAATGGTATCACAGGAAAACCAAGAAAGGTGATAAGCTATAATGATATGAAAAAGTTGTTAAAAAGGG
The DNA here is from genome assembly GCA_001517045.1 of Pseudotsuga menziesii. Taxonomy (NCBI): domain Eukaryota; kingdom Viridiplantae; phylum Streptophyta; class Pinopsida; order Pinales; family Pinaceae; genus Pseudotsuga; species Pseudotsuga menziesii. Next base: position 66,792 of record LPNX010002035.1, on the reverse strand, counting down.
GACATCAAGGTATAGTTACACAATTATGCTCATTATATTTTCAAACCTCAAAAGTCCCTATCTGCGCAGATCTCCAAAGGGTCATTAATAAGAATTCCAAGGTATTTGAAGATATTCCCAAAGGTATTCCACCTATTCGTGACTTTGATCATGCTATCCAATTAATTCCAGGTAGTGTTCCTCCTAAAATTATACCTTATCTATATCCCTATAGCCAAAAGAGTGAAATTGAGCATATGGTGGATGAAATGTTAGAGGGTAGCATAATTAGGCCTAGCCAAAGTTATTACTCTACACCAATGGTAATGGTATGCAATTCGCATGGATCATGGCATATGTGTACTGATTATAGAGAGATCAACAAGATCACCATTAAAGATAAGTTTCCCATTCTCGTCATTTATGAATTGTGAATTACATGGAACAGTTTTATTCACAAAGTTAGATCTTCGTTTCGGGTATCACCAGATTCGAATGAAGGATGAAGACATCCCCAAAACAGCATTCAGAACTCATGCAGGTCACTATGAATTTTTGGTCATGCCATTTGGTCTAACAAATGCACCTTCCACACTTCAAGGTTTGATAAATTCTATTTTCAATCCTTTCCTTAGAAAATTTGTGCTGGTATTCTTTGATTATATACTAATCTATAGCAATCTTGGGAAGAACATGTTCAACATGTTGACAGGGTACTACAAATACTAAAGGAGAATGAACTATATGCAAAACCCTCAAAATGTTTCTTTGGGAGAAAGGTAGTAGATTATTTGGTTCATATTGTATCTCATGAAGTTGTCAAGGTATACCCTAAAAATATTAAATCCATGATGGACTGGCCAATTCCCAAAACCCTAAATAATCTTCGAAGATTTTTAGGTCTCACGGGTTACTACTATAAGTTTGTTCGGAACTATGAAAGAATAACTGCTCCTCTAACATCGTTACTGAAGAAAGATGCATTTTCTTGGACTCCATAGGGAACCCAAGCCTTTCAACAACTCAAAGAGGCCATGTGTAAGGCTCCTGTTTTGGCGACACCATACTTCACAAAAACCTTTATAATGGAATGTGATGCTTCAGGAAATGGAATTGGAGCTGTACTAATGCAAGAAGGACACCCTATTTCCTTCACTGGTCATCCAATCAAGGGAAAGAACTTAAAAAATCACATTTATGAGAAGGAAATGTTGGAAATACTACATGCCTTGAAGCAATGGCACACCTACCTTATAGGGAGATATTTCAAGGTTAAAATTGATCATGATAGCCTTAAATACTTCTTGTAACAAAGGCTATCTTCATAAGAGCAACAAAAATGGGTAACAAAGTTGTTGGGTATGACTTTGAAATCATCTACAAAAAGGCGAAGCAAAATGTTGTCACAGATGCACTCTCCAGGAAAGATGAGGATGTTGAAGCAATTACTCTATGCTATTTTGATCATCCAACCAGATTGGATAGTCGAAGTAATGGATGAATGGAAAATTGACAAAAAAATATGGACATTTATTCAAAAGGTGCAACAGGATCACATTGCCTCTAATAAATTTAGGTGGAAAGATGACTTTCTATGGTACAAGGATCGCTTATATCTTAGTAAGAGTTCCCAGCTCAAGCAAAAGGTACTTTCTGAATTCCACTCTTCACCGATAGGAGGGCACTCAAGTTTCTTAAAAACCTACCACAGGGTAAAGAAATGTTTTTTTTGGGAAGTTCTTAAAACTGACGTTCAAAAATTTGTGGCAGAATGTTTGGTTTTTCAACAAAACGAAGTGGAAACAATTAAGACCCCTGGTCTCCTACAACCACTTTCCATTCCAAGCCAAAGGTGGACATAGGTCTCGATGGATTTATCACAGCTTTACCAAAGTGAAGGAAATATTGTCATCATGGTGGTTGTTGATAGAATTACTAAATATGCACACTTCTCTGCACTATCTCACCCCTTCAAAGCAAGCACGGTCACCAATTATTTTATGGAGACAGTACGAAAACTACATGGTACTCCAAATATTATAGTAAGTGACAGGGATCCCATTTTTACTGAAATTTTTGGACCGAATTATTTTCTTGTTTGAGTACTCAACTGGCTCATAGATCATCTTATCACCCTCAATATGATGGGAAAACAGAGATAGTAAACAAATTTTTGGAAGGGTGTCTTCGATGTTTTGCAACTGATAAACAAACAAAATGGGTCAAGTGGTTACCATTGGCAGAATGGTGGTATAATACTTCCTTCCATACATCATCCAAAATGACCACATTTATGGCATTGTATGGCTACCATCCACCATCCATCACATCTTCACTAAGAGACTCTAAGGTTCAAGCAGTGGAATACCACATGGAGCATCAAGAACAAGTTCTTCAACTATTAAAGGACAACCTGAATCCGGCACAAAATTGAATGAAACAACAAGAATATAAACACAGTAGTGAACGGAGCTTTAATGTTGGGGATTGGTTGTTTTTAAGACTACAACCATACAAAAAGATGTCCCTGAAGAACACCAAGAAGGATAATAAATTATCACCTAAATAATACTATCCCTACAAGGTGTTACAAAATATTGGTAGTATGGCCTACAAATTGGAACTACGTGCATCTTCATGAGTCCATCCAGTTTTCCGTGTTTCCTGTTTAAAGAAGGTAATCGGTGACAAGATACCAGTTCAAACGATGTTACGAGAACTTGATGAGGAAGGAAAATCATCTTGGATCCTGAAGAAATTACTAAAATATGAACTAGACAGCTTCGAAATTGATCAATTTCAGAGTATCTCATTAAATGGAAGAACTTACCCGCAGAAGATTCAACATGGGAAGATGAATCCTTTATACAGCAGCATCCAGAACTACTTCAGTGTTGAGGACAACACTTTTTGAAGGGGAGGGGCATGTTAAGCCCTTATTGGTGACACATTACACCATATAGTGTAGCACATTACCCCCTATATTGTGGTGCATTACATATTATTTATGTAGGCTTGGGTCTAATAGTGGATTTATTAGTTTTTATTGTACACCATTATCTCATATATATAGTAAGGAGATATTATCATTTTAGTCATCATATAAGCCTATCTTGTCTTATACATTATGTAAGGAGGTTACTCCCTCGAAGAGGATTGATATTTATCCCTGCTATTCATATTTTAGGAGTGGATTACTTTCTTATTTTCTATTTCTGTCATTTTTATGTTATATCTGGGAATTGCTTGCATAACAAGGAAAGTGTGTCCCCCCCTCTTGGTCATATTTGTCTATATAAGCAAAGGAATTTCTCCATTATTTAGAGGATGAACCAAGGAACCTATGCTCCTATAATGTATTGGTGCTCTATATTGTGAATAAAGTCAATACTTTGGAGGTATGAACTGTGCAAGAGTTTCATGAATGTGAATGTCATGCTAAATCGAGGTGATATTTAGTTAGTTACTTATTTCCTTTATTTCAAGTTTGTTGATCTATTTATCTTAGAAGGTCATTATTGGCCATAAAGCAAGCATGTGTAGCTTCAAGTTGCTTGTTTATGCTTTTATTATTAGAGATCTAGGAGTAGCATATTGTAGTCGGTAATACTTATGCTCTCTTAATTTATTTAAGTAAAACATATTGCATTTTGATCTCGCTTGTGTTAAGGATTTGTATCTTGCAAATCATCTCAGGTGAAGGACAAGTGGGAGATCAGTTGCATCCATTTTCTCTTTACACTTTTATTTGGATCTCATGCTTCTTACAATTTCAGGCATCTCTACATCCTCACATAAATTCAATATGGAGCTTGAGATCCTCTCTTCTTATGTTCAAAAATTAATCTCTCTTTGGTTACTTTCAATAAGCAAGATTATATTTCTTTTAAAAGAACTTATTATAAATTTATTATCTTGTTTATCTTACTATATCTAAATTACTTTGAAATTGAAATATTAAGCTTAGATCTAGTTTATGTTATTAGTACTTAAAAGTGGCATAAATATCTATATTTTGTGCAAGTACTAAGTTGTATTTTTACACTAATCTACTAATTTCCAAACAATTAGCTTGCTAGTTTTGAATTTTATTGACAGGACAAGCGAAAGTGTTGTCAAAATTTCAAATCTCGAAGCGCCTCAAATCCCCCATTATTCAATCCCCTTATTCCAACAACCTATTGTAATCTTTTTTTATCAAAGTATAAGGTGAAAAGGCATACCCTTATTAAATTATCATCATTGTAATAATTTAATAAAAAAGCAAGAGGGATAACGGTTCCACACCCTACTTCCCCTATTTTGTGGGAAGATGTATATGTAATTGAAGTAGCTTGTTTTTTTTAGATTAGATTTGACTACTATAATAATTCTATATCATCAAGTTTATTTCAAATTTGAAATTTCATTTAAAGTAATCAAATACTAACCTCGCATTTCATTGCCATTGTAATTAGTCTAACAAAATTCTTTGATTTTCTATTTACACAAGCACACAATCTATCTTAAAAGGGTTGTATCTTTTTGTACTTTGTTGTCATAAATTGGAATAAACATTTGCCTATTCTATGTATGCTCTATCCATAACAGTTTTTTCTGAGACTTGGGGATATCAAAAGCGGAATTGTGCATTTATTAAAATTCTCACATATAATTAATCAGCTCATTTTAATAAAACTAACAACCCAGAAGATTACAAAAATCCGGCATCACAAATTTGAGAAATAGTGAGAAAATTCTTCATGGAAAGAGGGTAAAACTAGAAAACGATCATGGGGTCCCATTAGGAAACATCATTGTCGGTGTAGTGTTGAACACCCCTCAACGGCTCCATCTAGCCAACATTTTTGTGTGCGGAGCCACTTTTCCCAAAATACGAACATATTCCCAATACCATTCGGTATATCAGGAATACCCTTTCCCCACTAATCAATTAATCTTTTAATAATAATCAAGAACACATTCCGAAAACATTTACTTTACAACAATATTTTCTTTGACTCCACAACACCGACCTTTAATTTCTACTATTTACTTTCTTCAATCACGCTATCTTTTAAATTTCATGACTACTTTATTAATGTATTTTGTCTAAGTTAATTTTGAAATTGTTTTGATCAGTAATTTGATTCCAAAAATACTAAATAATAATATTTCATCAATAACTAATAAAAGTAAGAGCCTTAGAAAATGTTTTTGCAGGGCTACCCCCCTTGTTTTTGTTAGGTGTTAAGCCTAAACGGAGGAGTAGGGATCAGGTGGCAGTACCTAACTCGAGACTTACCCCAAGGACTCACCAAGAAGCCTGAATATTTATTCTTTGTTTTCCACCCTAGGTGCGTAAGAGGCCGCAACATTTTCGGCATTATTGTCAAGGATAAAAAAAAAAATATTTTTGGAGTTTGACATACATTTTCCTTTTTTTAATTTTTAATAAAAATTGATTGATCTAGTCAAATAATTTGGATTTAACTCGATCCATCTAGCGACTCCACTGACCCTTTTTATGAAAATTAAAAAATATGTTTTGTGAGAAATTATTTAATTATATATTTTTTATTCTCACTTGACGACTCCATTGAAGGGATAAAACCATACTACTCATACACATTGTTGAGGTTGATTGTGTATAGATGAGCCCCTGCATCATAAGATAAATATTTAAAAGCTCATTTCTAAAGCCTTCTCCAGTTTGGTACAAAATGCATGGTTGATTCAAAAAGTTATTGCTAAACGGTTATATCCATTAATTAATAGAGATATTTGGTGCTCATATAGTCAGAAAATTTCACCCTATCAATTTCTAAAAAATACTGATATTTACATTAGTTATGTGAACATGTACTAATTCCCCACTAGGTGTTTTTATTATTTCAGAAAATTTTAATTTTCACGTAAAAAGCATGTCTATTTTAATTAAAAATATTCACCAAGGCATAAAAGTGTGGTTATGAGGAAGAATTAGGCATGGGAGTGCTCGTTTTCTAACTCAGAGAACCCACTTAACCCCTAAACCCATTTTCCTAAGTTTTTGAGTAATTATTTATCTCCAAAATTTATTATTACTCGAAAATGGCAAAAAAATACCCCAAAAATGGATAAAGTGAAAAAATCGGCAACTTATAAAATAAAGGAAACATGCCGAAAGTAAATTTTCTGAGTTGACAAAGTAAAGTGTAAACATTCCTAAGGTTTCTAAAACACTTTCAAGTGTTTTTCTAGACAAATAAAGGCAAGTCGATTTTTCTAAATCAAGTGGGGCCCATCTCTCAAGTAAAAGTTGGAAATTTGTGAGGATAACAACAAGTATTGAGTTATAAATTGGAAGTTGGAATTTTTTTTCCTTTCTCATCCTTTAGCCAACCCATATCCATCTCATGCCAACTCAAACAAAGTGCTCTCTCTTTGGAAAGTGTGTCCCTTCCTCTTGTTCATATTTTTTTATATAAGCATGGCATTGTTCCATTATTTGGAGGCTGAAGCAAGGAACCTTTGCTCCTGTAATGTATTGTTGCTCTATATTTTGAATAAAGTTGAGACTTTGGAGGCCTGAACTATGCAATATTTTCATGATTGTGAATGTCATGCTAAATCAAGGTGATATTTAGTTAGTTAATGCTTTTCTTTCTTTCAAGTTTCTTGATGTATCTAGCTTAGAAGGTCATTGTTGGTCATAGTGAAAGCATTTGTAGTTTAAAGTTGATTGTTTATGCTTTTATTATAATAGATCTAGGAGTAGCAGACTATAGTCCATAACACTTATGCTCTCTTAATTTCTTTTAGTAAAACATATTGGATTTTGATCTCACTTGTGTTAGGTATTTGTAGGTTGCAAATCATTTCATGTGAAGGAGAACTGGGAGCTTGGATGCATCCATTTTCTCTTCACACTTTTATTTGGATCTAACGCTTCTTTCAATTTCAGGCATCTCTACATCCTCACATAGGTTCAATCCGTAGCTTGAGAACCTCTCTTCTTCTCTTCAAAAATTAATCTCTCTTTGGTTACTTTTAACAAGCGAGCTTAGATTTCTTTTAATAGAACTTATCATAAATTTATTAGCTTGTTTATATTGCTAGATATAAAGTACTTTAAATTTTCAATATTAATCTTAGATGTATTTTATGTTCTTAATACTTATAGTGGCATAAATATCTATATTTTTCGCAAGTACTAATCTGTATTTTTTATTGTATTTTTACACAAATCTAGTAATTTCCAAAGAATTAGCTTACTGGTTTTTGTTTTTTATTTATAGGATAAGCGGAAGTGTTGGTGAAATTTCAAAGTTGTTAGCCTCTCAAAGCGCCTGCAAATCCCCCTTCTTCAATCCCCTTCTTCCAGCAAACTATTGTAAGTATTTTTTACCAAATTATAATGTCAAAAGGAAGTGCCTTATTAAATGATCAACATTGTAGTAATTTAGTAAAAGAGAAAGTGGGATTACGGCTCCCACACCCTCCTTCCCCTATTTTGGGGGAAGAGTGTATCTATCCTTGAAGTGGCTTGTTTTTTTAGATTAGATTTGACTACTATAATAATATAGATCAATCAAATTTATTTCAAGTTTTCAATTTCATTTAAAGTAATCAAATACTAACCCGACATTCCATTGTCATAGTAATTAGTCTCACAAATTTCTTTGAATTTATTTGAATTTCTTTGAATTTCTATTTACACAAGCACACAATCCGTCCTAAAAAGGATGTATCTTTTTTTATTTTTCTTTCATAAATTGCAATAAACATTTTCCTATTCCGTGTTTTCCCTATCAATTGCAGCCTTGCTTGAGACTTAGGGATATCAAAAGCGGAAGTGTGCATTTATCAATTTTTTCACATCTAATTAATCAACTTGTTTTAATAAAAGTAACAACCCAGAACATTACAAAAATCTAGCATAACGAATTTGAGAAATAGTGGGCAAATTATTTAGGGAAAGCAGGAACAACTAGAAAGTGACCGTGGGGTCTCGTTAGGCTACATCCTCGTTGGTGTGGTGTTGAACACCCCCCCCCCCCGACTCCATCTAGCCCACATTTTCATGTGCAGATCCACTTTTCCCAAAATACGAACACATTCCCAATACCATTCAATATATCAAGAATCCCCTTTCCCCATTAATCAAATAATATTTTATTAATAATCAAGAACACGTTCGCAAAACATTTGCTTTACAGCAACATTTTCTTTGAATCCAGGGCACTGGTTTTAATTTCTATTATTTGTTTTATTCTATTAATCTATATTTTAAATGTCGTGACTATTTTATTAATGTATCATGTCTAAGTTAATTTTTCAATTGTATTGATCAGCAATTTGATTTCAAAACTCCTAAATAACAATATTTCATCCATAACTAATAAAATTAAGATCCTCAGAAACTCTTTTGTAGGGACTACCCCTTGGTTTCGTTATGAGTTAATTCTAAATGGAGGAGTCAAGATCAGGTGACGGTACTTGAATTGAGACTTTCCCCAAGGACACACCAAGCGGCTTGGATATTTATGTTGTGTTTCCCCCTAGGTTCAAAAGAGGCCACATTATTATTATTAGAATAGCATCATCAAAGTTATTCACATACAAATTTTTATCAAATATGCATCATCAAAACCATTTTTCAAGAAATGAGTATAAATTTTCTCATACCAGGCTCTTGGTTCTTGTTTAAAACCATATAAATACTTCTTCAATTGCATTTTAGACTTGAAGTGTCAACAATAATAAAACCAAGTTTTTGTTGCATATAAATGTATTCACGAAGAATATCATTCAAAACTCACTCTTGACATCCATTTGATGTATTTCCCATTAATAAGATCCAACAAGAGAAAGAATAGTTATTACTGCGTTCTTTTGAGTAACTTAAGAAAAAAATATTGTATAGTCAATACCTTTTTGTTGAGAGAATCATTTTTCTACTAACTGAACTTAATGTTTTTTAATCTGTCCATCTACAATAAAAAAAAATTTATATATCCACTTACATCCAACTAAATTCTTTCCAAGAGGAAGAGACACAATAATCCATGTCTTGTTTTTCATTAAAGAGTCATAGTTAGTTGTCATTGCTTTCTCCCATTCAGGTTTACTTTTAGATTAAGAATAGGTCAAGGTATCATATGTGGCCAATACTTTAGTCATAAGAGCAAAGTTAGATCTATTTTGATGAGTATCAAAAGGAATACCAATGTCTTAACATGCATATTCAATAGTTTCCTGAGCCTAAACAGGAAGAGAAGTAGTGGTAAAAACCACACTAATGTCTTCAGAACATCCAGGTGGAGCACTTGAATAAGAAGAAGGTTAAATAGGATCAAGGGCAGGCATAGAAGGAGCGGAAGGAGTAACAGAGATCAGAGTAATAGAAGGTGAAGGAAAAATGAAGGAAACATGAGGCTCAAAATACTCAAGAGGAGGAGAGACTTCAGTGAATTCAACAACTCGTCTAATGATGACACCTTGTGTAGATGAATCTAACATCTGTGCTATGGAATCCTTGGAATAACCAATGAAAATACATTTGTGATACTTGGGTTCTATTTTTCTATTTTTTATTTGGGATATGAGTATGACATTCACTGTTAAAAACAATAAAGTTACAAATATCAAGGTTTCTTCCATTCTATTTTTCTTTGGAAGTAACCTACAAACTGCTTTAGTACGAACTCTTTTCAAGATATAGTCAGTGCAACAAATAGTTTCATCCCAAAAATGTGTATGTAATCCTTTAGAATAAAGCATATATCAATAAATTTAAACCAAAGTTCTATTCTGTATTTCAACTACCTCATTTTTATGAGGTGTATAAGGAACAATATTTTGATGTTGAATACCATGCTTAGATAAATATCCATTAAAGTTAGTTTTAGTTCATTCCCCCTGGCCATTATCAGTTCTCAAAGTCTTAATAATTTTACCAGATTCTTTTCAACCATCAATTTAAAATTTTGAAATATACCAAAGGTTTTACTTTTATACTTCAAAAAATAGACATGAAATTTAAGACTAAAGTCATAAATAAATGTAAGAAAATAGACATAAGATTTAAAACTAAATTCATAAATAAAAGGAAGAAAATACACTCCATAGACAAAGGAGGAGTCTCGAGAGAACCACAAATATCAATATGAATTAGTTGCAAGTGCTCTTTATTACGCCAAGTTTTACCTTTATCAAACATTTTCTTATGATGTTTACCAAGTACACTTCCTTTACAAACACCTTTAGTGGAAGAAATTGAAAGTAATCCAAGTACCATATTAAACATAATTTGCATTTTACCATAATTCAAGTGATATAATATTTCATGCCATAATTTACTTTGTTCATCAGCGTGAGCAACATAGCAATAAAAATGGTAATTTTTACTGGAATTAAAACCAGTAAACTTATATAATCCATCACTATGATCAACAACACCAGAAGAAACAATTTTGAAGTTATGTTTGACATAATTTAACACATGTTTATCAATCCAAGCTTCAAATTTATAACATTTTGACATGCATGATAAATAGAAAGTAATTTTATGGGAATTCTTTGAACATGAAACACATCTCCCAAAGTACCATTACGAACATTAACAATATCATATCCTAAAATTGAAATATGATTACCATCACTTATACATCATTTATGTTGTGTTATTTTTAGTGTCATAATAATTAAATAAAGAAGATGTACCAAACATATAACTCGAAACACCAGAATCTATTGCCCATTCCACATTAGATGATGACTTACTATGTTGAACATAGTAGACACACAGAGACACCAATTGTTCTTCATAAAACTTATTTTCTTTCGCAAGGCCATAGTAGACTTACTATGTTGAACATAGTAGACACATAGTACTTACAAAAATTATATACGTTATTTTTATTAGGGACCAGTTACAAGCATCATCATTAGGAGAAGTTGATCCTTTTTATTCGGTTTAGAATGTTTATTAAAACTTCTATTAGGATCATTTTTACTATGTCATTAGAGATTTATTATTATACAGTAGACCACTATAAATTATCCTATCTTAGACATTTATCAAATATTTACAAATAACTTCAAAAGAGGGTTTTAAAGTGCCTTTAAACATTTCAATGGCTCTATTCCTAGTTCAGATGAACATAAAAAAAAATGAGAGTAACTTTTGTTCAACAAAAATAGTAAGAGCATTATCATTTTTCTTATAATCAATACCACAATTATTTATTTTTTTATTAAAGGTTTTAATTTCAACAAGAAATTATTGTACTCTATCAAATTCTTTAAGGTCTAACTAATAGATTTTCTTTTCAAGATAGTAAGTAGAAGCATCATCACTTCTATCAAATAAATAAGTTAGGGTAATCATCACTTATATCAAATAAAAAATTTGGGGTTTCCTTACCTCAATATAACTATCCTCAAAATCAATGTTAAGCTATCCAAACCAGTTTGTCCAATGAGTCATCTTTCTTGATCACATTGATCTTCCCGTATTGCCAGATATTTTGCATCAATTGGATTCATTTGATCACCTTTAACTGGTCTCCATAAGTTCATACTCCTAAGCGCATCAATCATATTTATCTTTCAAGAGAGATAATTATATTAAACTAATGCAGGAGCAGAAACAACTTCTAAGGTCATAGTGTGACAAAAAAATGAAACCCTTAAATGCAAAATAAATGATTAAACAAAAATTTGTCAGCAAAACCGAATCCTAAAAAAGCTAACATATGGAACTGTAATCCTACAGTATCAAATCGAGAGCAAAGAATCGAATTCAACAAATAAAATGTTGAAACAAACGCATTCGCTCTCTATGAATAGTAAAGGTGTGAATCAACACAAAAATCCATGTTTTCTCTCAAGGAAGGAGCAAATTTTCAAGGGTGTTCGCACTTTCTAAAACAAATAGATCATTGATTGCAAGTTAGTATACAATCTATTATAATCCAAATCTACAAAAAAAATCAAGATTAACTTTTAAAAAATGAAAATTTCTGAAAAGTATAATGGTAAAGGTTGGAATTTAAAAAAAAATATTACATGTTGCAAAATGACTATAAAACAATACCACTTAGGTTTGATAGATAGAATTCCAAATCTACAAAATATGTAGGATCCAAATCAAAATTTGAAGAATTGTTGCTTATAAAAAAATTTCAAAGAATTACCAAAGAAATTAGAACATAGAAACTAAATATAATACCATGTTAGAATATTGAGAATATGCATAACATATAACAATAAATTTAAACAACTACGGAGGCAGTGTCGGTGGGATCGTTTTCGATCCCAGAGGAAACAAAGTATCGACTTATGCTTATGCTCCTCTTTGGGATGGAACAGGTCAAGCATAACAAAATCACTAAAGTTATAGTCTTGGGTGACTCTATTCAAGTTATTCACAAAATTATCTTTGGATACAGCAAAGGAGTTGTTAATATTCGAAGGATTTATGAACTGTTAGAATAATCAACCCATAGTTACCTACCTTAGACATTAATTTTAACTATTTTTTTCTTTTTACCTAGTTTCCTAGATTCCATTCTATGCTAGTTGCCTTCTACAAGTCCTAGAAGTCAACACATGCTAAAACTGATTCATGGAGCACTTGGGAAACATCCTGGAAACCCAATTTAGCATGTTTGCTTTATGCCATATCCTCGAAAGCGCATATCTGCTTTTTCTGAAAAGCTGCCTTGTTTTATTCTGATTTAAGGGAAAAGGAAAAGCTAGACTAGGTGTAGTTGTCTTGTTTTTTTCCCACATCATCCTCCTTCCTTTTCTCCAAATAAAAGCATGTATGAGTTGTCTTTCCGTCCCTCTTTAGCTTTCCCATAGATTTGGAAACTGCTTTATGCACCTATGGGGGATTTGACTAGATTTAGTAATCCTACTTTTTGACTATTTCGAATGGCATCTTTATGCATTCGATTCTCTCGTGTAATGTTATATTGTAGCAGCCTATGACTTCACAAGGTTGGCTATTGTACACTTATTGAATACAGATCAGTGTTATGCTCCAATTTCAGTCTCCTTTGGTGTGAATTTTGCATGTTTGATTAGCAATTTTGTGAGTGTAATTGTTCTATCTATTGGGTTCAATTTCCACATGGTATTAGAGCCTCTATAGATTGATTTATCTCCTTTATTATTGCTATTGCAGGTTCGACATCTTGACTGGGAGCACATTCTGCTGACTGGAGGGCATAGTTTCTGAGCTATGGACCAATCTCAGAATATCATCTTGACTCCATTCAATTTCTTTGAGTGGAAAGATGATATGGAGATATTGTTGAGAGCGAAAGGTCTCTACAGGGTGACTATGGCAACTGAGGCAGAGCCCAATGCAACTGCAGAGAAAATTAAATGGCACAACAGGAGGGATGAGGTGTAGTGCCCCATTTTGTTAGACTCTTTTATTACTCAACTATATTATTATTTGAGGGCATTTTATCGCAAATGACCCGATTAAATTTCGAAATATATATATGTTTTGATCACATGATACATTTGGGTACTCACAGATAAATGAAATTTTGTAATGCAACATTGTACTGCCTCGTTGGGCAGACTATTTCAAGTGTTAAAATATGTTATGGTTTCAGGGCATTTTGAGTACAAACGGCCCGGTTTAATACGATGAGTTAAAACGACTTATATATGTATTGATTGTTGTGTCACAATGATTGCCTATGAATGAATGGACATTGGTAGATAGATTTATATAATGTGATATGATTGATCTTAAAATGTGTGAATGAAATATATGAACAATTTTCATTTCTTACAATATATGGGTAGATGCTTTGATAGTTTTCTAGTGTGACAGGGACCCAACTGCGCAATGACACAAGGTGGTGTCAATGCCACATGAATTTCAGTTTGAGTACAAACAGGATATCAGGTGATACAATTTATTTTAATAATATTTTGATTAAATGGTGTAGTACGATTAATGCACACGGTTTTCATGTGTGCAGGCACATGATCATGGTTCCCAATCGATCCACAAAGGATGATGGGGTTGGACTGAAGAAAGTATCGGTATGGTTAGCACATATTTTCCATGTGGCAGGTTAAAAAGCGAGAGAGGCTTTTACCTGCAAGAGGCATACTGTCGTGAGGGTAGGCCGCGGACTCGGTCACTCACGAGGATTAACTGAGGGGCGCTCAATGAGGTGTTGGCCTTATTCCTCAATAACCATGAGTCTCTCTACAGCGTGGATTGGACTGAGTTAACGTGGTCTTAGCCATCGCACTAACTCCCCACCACGGAAAGTGGGATATTTGAAGGGCATGAAGACGATCATGGCAACCTTGATATCACCTGGAGAAACAAAAGAAATTATTAAACTCTAAGGTTGTAAATAAGTAATAACTAAACAATAAACTTATGGCTTGAAAATAAAGTAATGGAAAGTGCAACCTTATGAAATAAAAATAAAAAATAAAAAATAAATAGAAATAAAAAGAAAAAGAAATCATGATAAAAAAAATAAAAGAAGATTCTAAATATTAACACATTGCACACACAAAAATAGCAAATCAAAAGCAAAAATCTAGGAATGAAATTTAGGAATAGTTAAGTAAAGAAATCCTAAATTAGAAGATTGGATAAATGCATATGACATTACATAAATGCATATGACAAAAGATCCGTTAAAATAAAACAAAAATGAATCCAAAATAAGAATAAATAAAAATAATAATTTACATTATGCATAAATCTCAAAAAAAAGGAACGATATAAAGAAAAGGGTAGGGTTTGGATATGGGAGGTTTTTTTGCCCTAATGTTGGACGGATGAGAGAATGCAGAGGCGGATGGTGGCTGTAGAGAGTTTGGTTCATCAGGTGTGAAGGGGGTTGGGAGGCCCTTAGTGATTCTACACACTCTGATCGTGCTTGGGTACTTCTTACGGCAACCCCATTCAGCTCGGGGGTCATTGGGGAAGGAGAGTACCCATTGGAATGGTAGGAAGGTCAACCTGTGGATCTCTAGTGATTGGGAACTGATCGACGTTCGTGGGAGCTTGACAAAGTTCGTGGTGTGGCAACCTCAGAAAGAACAAGCCTGCACAAGGAAACTCAGGTTTTTATGGATTGTTAGATTGTTGTTATAATTTCTGAAATGCATTGTTAAAGATCCATGAATGGGCATTTGAATTTTATTGCAGACCCATGTCTGTATTTCTTTATAGATCTAGATTGTATTTTAGATCTGTCTCTGTAGCTTATTATAGAACTGGATCTTTAATTTAGATCTGTATTTGCATTTTATTATGGATCTGGATTTGCATTTTATCATGAGATCTGGATTTAGAATTTGTTTTATATGCCTGGGTGTTGCTCAGAGTTGTAGAATACACTATATGCTGGTATTTTTATGAGAAATAGATTTATATTTCTGTTTATGTGCCTGCCTGGTGGCTGGATTTAGATTTCTGTGGGTAATTCCGATCTGTAATAAGTAAATCATTTTTTTTTTCTGTATACGTTCCCATTAGCATCTGTAGTATGGTTTGGTTTTTATTTATTTATTCTTTATTTGGAACGGTGGCCATTGGCCTAACCCTCTGCGAGTTGTAGGGGTTCCTTTGTCATTTCTTTTAAATCGATTAAGTGTTAAAAATATGCCAACTAGCAATTGGACAGAATCCATTGTCAGATATTACTTGCATGTTTGATGTCTGCTCAGACTTAGATCTGATGGATATTTGCATCTACACATTTGTATAGAGAAAATCTTTGCTTGTTGATTTGGGTTCATATGTAGATTTGATGGATGATTTATGAGTCGCATATATGCATTGGTTGGATAATTATTTTTTTGTAGATTTATTCCACATGGACAGATCTCAAGGGTTGGCTCTATATTTATTTTTCGTACCTGAGATATGATAGCACACAGATTTTATTCAGATGCTTTGATATGAAAAGTTGGTTCCATTTACTTATTATCTTATACCTGCCAGCCAGAACTATGCCAGATGCTATGATCTAGCTTTGAGATCAACACCCTCCTTTTTCTATCACTGCCTTATGTGTAATTCTATGATGTTAACGCCCTCCTTTTTCCAGCGCTATTAGGTTTAATGCTCTGAAGTTAATGCCCTCTCCCTTCTAGCGTTACCATATTTTAATGCCCTGAAGTTAAACGTTAAACGCCCTCTGTTTGCAAGCGTTACCATCTAAGCTATGAAGTAAACGCGATGTTTTTGCCAAGCATTATCATATGAGTGACATCTGGAATTATTTTTCCACAGTTTTGGTTTTGATATAAAACAATTTCCACTTCCAGCTATTTGGGTATAATACAGATTTGATTCTTAGTTGCGTATTGGTCTTTGTATAGACTGGAAGTTAATACACCATGCCAGCGATTTCTACTTTATTGAGATTTAGAAAAAAAAACGATATTTTCTATTGCCATCTCATTAATTATCCTATGTTTACTCTCTTTAGTATTCCGAACAGCTCGATTGGCATCCAATTCGTGAATTTTAGAGAACGAAGAGCGCATCATCAAACTCTTATCCTTAAATCTACCTGTAAGATCAAGACTATATCGTTTGATCTGTATATATCCTTTAATCTGTCTGGTTACATTAATGGAATCCTGGAGTGGTCATATCTAAAAGTTAACTGCTTTTTAGTATAATTCTATTTCAAGAAAATATATATATAACGTTATGGTTCTTTTTGTGAAAATTTCAGAACTCATATAAATATTTCTAATTCATGGATTCTTACTATATTTCTGTTCTGAACTTTTTAGCATAATTCTATTCTGAAATTATATAAACGTTCTGGCTGTTTTTCTGATAATTAATTTCCAAATCATATCTAAAAGTTAACGGCTTTTTAGTATAATTCTATTTCTGAAAAATATATAAAAAAAAATTATGGTTTTTATTTTATTTTATGATATTTCTATTATGAAGTTATAATATATATATACAGTGTAATTTTATAATCCTTATAAATATTGATAACATAAAGCTAATTGTTAATCTAATGTTAAATGTTATTCTTAGAATATTTACATTTTTATTTCATAATTATAAAAAGAATCAATTAATCTCGCATGCTTTTAAATAATCTATTCATTACATAGATATTTTATCATCCATTGCTTTGTACATTTATGCGATGTTATATTATGTTGTTCAATAAGGGACATATGGTAATAATAATAAATAAATAAATAAATAAATAAAGTATGTGTATTTGCCTTGTTAATAGACCTTGGGATGATAGGGAGTGCTACAAATGGTATCAGAGCATGGTTCTAACTCTAGGACCTTGGGCTCATTGCTCTTTAAGTTATTTTTTTTGTTTATCTATATTTATCTTTTGTAGTGATTGGAAACTAATACATGAACTATTCACCTTGCAAACTCAAGAAGCATGGATGCTAGGGGAAGAAGAGGAAGGAGAGGTAGAAGTGCTAGGGGATGTGGTACACCACCTCTTTTGCAGCCTTCACCTCCACGTGATCCACCAGCAGTGGAAGAACCGACCCATATACCTGCAGGTGAAGTGACGAATATGATGCGTTCATTCTAGCGGATTTCTGAGGCATTGATTAGTCAGTTAGACCGAGAGGATAGAGATTCCATAGCACCGATAGAAGGATCTCGGCAACCACCGAAGGAAAATGCTCAAAGAGAACTTGAGCATTATGCGATTATACCTCAAACATGAAAGTGCGCATGGCGATATTGCAACTTAAGGGAAGCTCACTGCTATGGTGGAAGACCTTGCTACCACAGCTGGGAATTGAAATAACAGAGGTCTCTTGGGAAATATTTGAAGAACGTTTTCGAGAACTTTACCTATCTGAAGAGTTTATTGAAAGACAATTGAATGAATTCAATTCCTTGAGGCAAGGAGGTCGATCAGTCCCAGAGTATGAAGCTAAATTTATGGGACTATTGAGGTATGCTCCACATTTGAGTACGGAGAAGTTGCGAGTAAATAAATTTGTGTATGGGCTCAACTTCAACATCAGGGAAAAAGTACGTATATTGATGCCACGTACCTTGCACGAAGTAGTGCAAAAAGCTATCATAGCTGAGGAAGAGCTTGTAAGAGGTGGGCAGTCTCGACCACCTTGACCTTCAGGAGCAGTGGTACAGAGACCAGGAGTACAGTCAGCTAGTACTTCGCGACCAGCAACCGGACACCAAAATTCATTTAAGATTCCCACAGCAGGAAGTCAGAGACGTGCACCTGGTGGTCAGAGACCACCATATAGGCCACCAATGCAGTCACAATATCAGGGCAGAAATCCAGTAGCGCAACGCCCCCAGTATAGCAGTGGATCTACTTTTACTCAATCGAGTGTCCAGAGGTCAGCCCCCACCTAAGAGGGAGATTGAGTTCAATATCAAACTTAAGCCAGGAACTGAACCTATATCTAGAGTACCCTATCGTATGATGACACCTGAGTTACAAGAATTGCAGATACAACTTCAAGAGCTTTTAGATCTAGGTTTCATCCGCCCTAGTATATCACCTTGGGGAGCACCAGTGATATTCGTGAAGAAGAAGGATGGTTCATGGAGACTTTGCATTGACTATCGTCAATTGAACAAAGCAACCATAAGGAATCAATATCCCTTACCAAGAATTGACGATCTGTTTGATCAGATGAAAGGGGCAACAATATTTTCAAAAATAGATCTAAGGTCGGGATACCATCAACTAAGAATCAGAGAAGAAGATGTACCAAAGACTGCATTTAAAACTCAATATGGACATTTTGAGTTTGTTGTAGTACCATTTGGGTTGACGAATGCACCTGGATTTTTCATGAACTTGATGAATAATGTATTCAGAGAGTACTTGGATAAATTTGTGCAAGTGTTTTTAGATGATATCCTTATTTACTCAAGGACGCAAGAAGAGCATGAAGAGCATTTAAGACTTGTGTTGCAGTGTTTGAGAGAGCGCAAGCTATACACAAAACTATCAAAGTGTTCCTTCTTCCATCCAGAGATTCATTATTTAGGACATGTTATAACTAGGGATGGTATAGCGGTGGATCCCGCAAAGATTGAGGCCATTCTTGAATGGCCAGCACCGAAAATGTACATGAGGTGCATAGTTTTATGGGATTAGCAGGGTATTATAGAAGATTTGTAGAAGGATTCTCAAAAATTGCAAGCCCAATTATAGAGTTACAAAAGAAGAACAAGAAATTCATATGGACAGAACGATGTGAGGAGGCATTCGCAAAGCTTAAGCAGTTGTTGACGACGGCTCCAGTTCTTAAGGTACCAGATATGGATAAAGACTTCTTAGTGTGTACTGATGCATCG
Organism: Pseudotsuga menziesii; assembly: GCA_001517045.1. Lineage (NCBI taxonomy): Eukaryota > Viridiplantae > Streptophyta > Pinopsida > Pinales > Pinaceae > Pseudotsuga > Pseudotsuga menziesii. The sequence continues at coordinate 47,495 of LPNX010002035.1, read as the reverse complement.
AAAGAAGGTCTAGGAGGTGTTTTGATGCAAGAAGGTAGGGTGATAGCTTACTCTTCAAGGAAACTTAGGCCTCATGAGGAGAACTATGCAACGCATGATTTAGAGCTTGCTGTTGTGGTTTATGCTTTGCGTTTATGGAGACACCATCTGGTAGGAAGGAAATTTGAGTTAAAGACAGATCACCATGGGTTACAATATATTTTTACCCAAAGCGACCTCAATGCTAGACAAAGGAGGTGGTCTGAATTAATGAGCGAATATGATTTTGAAATATCGTACATCAAGGGGGACGATGAATAAGGTAGCGGATGCTCTAAGTCGAAGGCCTCGTATCTTTTCCCTAGTGCCCTTAAAAACAAATTTACGGGAAAAGATATTGAAATTACAATTGGAAGATGAGTGGTATAGAGAGGTTAAGACCGAGTTAGAAAATGAGGCATTGAAGAACCCAAAGTATGAATGGTATGTGTTGGAGGAAGATGGATTATTGCGATATAAAAAGAGAATCTATGTACCATTCAATGAAGAAGTTCAAAATTTGATCTTGTCAGAAGCTCAAAGGGCTGTGTATATGGCACATCCTGGGGTTAAGAAGATGTATGCAGATTTAAAACCGTTATTTTATTGGAGTGGAATTAAGAAGGATGTAGTTAGCTTTGTGGCAAGGTGCCTAGAATGTCAATTGGTCAAGGCTGAGCATAGGCATCTCGCGGGATTACTACAACCACGTGTAATCCCGGAATCAAAATGGGAGGTTATATCAATGGATTTTATTGTTGGGTTACCAATGACAGTAAGAAGACATGACTCTATTTTTGTGGTCGTAGATACTTTAACTAAGAGTGCGCATTTTGTACCTGTAAAGACTACCTATCAAGCATCAGAGATTGCAAGAGTATTTATAAATGAAGTTGTGAGGTTACATGGTGTACCTCGCAAGATAATTTCTGATAGAGGGCCAGTATTCACTGGAAGGTTTTGGACAAGTTTCCAAGCCGCTTTGGGGACAAGGCTAAATTTTAGTACGTCATATCACCCTGAGACGGATGGCCAGACAGAAAGGGTGAACCAAGTCTTGGAAGACATGTTACGTATGTATGTGATGGATCAACAAAAGCGTTGGGAGGAATATCTACCATTGGTTGAGTTTCCTTACAACAATAGTTATCAAAGCTCTATTAAGATGGCACCGTTTGAATTCTTATATGGGAGGCCATGTATAACCCCGTTGAGTTGGGATCGTCTGGAAGATAGAGTCCTTGTAGGACCAGAATTGATTCAAGAAATGGAAGAATAGGTGACAACTATTCGTGCACGGTTAAAGGAAGCACAGGATAGACAAAAGAGCTATGCTGATGCACATAGAATCGATAGGAGTTATGAAGTAGGTGATAAATTATTCCTTCGGGTTAGGCCATAAAAAAGCTCAATTAAATTTGGGAAGGGAGCTAAATTATCACCGCGATTTATAGGACCATTTGTGATACTCGAGAAGTTGGGACCGGTTACCTATCGTCTTGCATTGCCATCATCATTGAGTCGTATGCATAATGTTTTTCATGTTTCTATTTTGCGTCATTATATTTCAGATCCTTCTCATGTTATAAATTTGAGTAACTTGCAGATATCGGATGATTGTGTCTTGAAGGCCGAACCGATCCGTATACTGGACCAACGAACTCGACAGCTTCGGCGTTGATTAGTCGACCAGGTAAAGTTCCAATGGGATAACTACAGTTCTAACTCAGCTACTTGGGAGGATGCATCCGAAATGCAACAGCAGTTTCCTTACTTTTTTTGAAAACTTCGGGACGAAGTTTCTTGAAGAGGGGGTGTATGTAGTGCCCCATTTTGTTAGACTCTTTTATTACTCAACTATATTATTATTTGAGGGCATTTTATCGCAAATGACCCGGTTAAATTTCGAAATATATATATGTTTTGATCATGTGATACATTTGGGTACTCACAGATAAATGAAATTTTGTAATGCAACATTGTACTGCCTCGTTGGGCAGACTATTTCAAGTGTTAAAATATGTTATGGTTTCAGGGCATTTTGAGTACAAACAGCGCAGTTTAATACGATGAATTAAAACGACTTATATATGTATTGATTGTTGTGTCACAATGATTGCTTATGAATGAATGGACATTGGTAGATAGATTTATATAATGTGATATGATTGATCTTAAAATGTGTGAATGAAATATATGAACAATTTTCATTTCTTACAATATATGGGTAGATGCTTTGACAGTTTTCTAGTGTGACAGAGACCCAACTGCGCAATGACACAAGGTGGTGTCAATGCCACATGAATTTCAGTTTGAATACAAACAAGATATCAGGTGATACAATTTATTTTAATAATATTTTGATTAAATGGTGTAGTACGATTAATGCACACGGTTTTCATGTGTGCAGGCACATGATCATGGTTCCCAATCGATCCACAAAGGATGATGGGGTTGCACTGAAGAAAGTACCGGTATGGTTAGCACATATTTTCCATGTGGCAGGTTGAAAAGCGAGAGAGGCTTTTACCTGCAAGAGGCATGCTGCCGTGAGGGTAGGCCGCGGACTCGGTCACTCACGAGGATTAACTGAGGGGCACGCAATGAGGTGTTGGCCTTATTCCTCAATAACCATGAGTCTCTCTACAGTGTGGATTGGACTGAGTTAACGTGGTCTCAGCCATCACACTAACTCCCCACCACAGAAAGTGGGATATTTGAAGGGCATGAAGATGATCATGGCACCCTTGATATCACCTGGAGAAACAAAAGAAATTATTAAACTCTAAGGTTGTAAATAAGTAATAACTAAACAATAAACTTATGACTTGAAAATAAAGTAATGGAAAGTGCAACCTTATGAAATAAAAATAAAAAATAAAAATAAAAAGAAATCATGATAAATAAAATAAAAGAAGATTCTAAATATTAACACATTGCACACACAAAAATAGCAAATCAAAAGCAAAAATCTAGGAATGAAATTTAGGAATAGTTAAGTAAAGAAATCCTAAATTAGAAGATTGGATAAATGCATATGACATTACATAAATGCATATGACAAAAGATCCGTTGAAATAAAACAAAAATGAATCCAAAATAAGAATAAATAAAAATAATAATTTACATTATGCATAAATCTCAAAAGAAAAGAACGATATAAAGAAAAGGGTAGGGTTTGGATATGGGAGGTTTTTTTGCCCTAATGTTGGACAGATGAGAGAATGCAGAGGTGGATGGTGGCTGTAGAGAGTTTGGTTCATCAGGTGTGAAGGGGGTTGGGAGGCCCTTAGTGATTCTACACACTCTGATCGTGCTTGGGTACTTCTTACGGCAACCCCATTCAGCTCGGGGGTCCTTGGGGAAGGAGAGTACCCATTGGAATGGTAGGGAGGTCAACCAGTGGATCTTTGGTGATTGGGAACTGGTCGACGTTCGTGGGAGCTTGACAAAGTTCATGGTGCGGCAACCTCTGAAAGAACAAGCCTGCACAAGGAAACTCAAGTTTTTATGGATTGTTAGATTGTTGTTATAATTTCTGAAATGCATTGTTAAAGATCCATGAATGGGCATTTGAATTTTATTGCAGACCCATGTCTGTATTTCTTTATAGATATAGATTGTATTTTAGATCTGTCTCTGTAGCTTATTATAGAACTAGATATTTAATTTAGATCTGTATTTGCATTTTATTATGGATCTGGATTTGCATTTTATCATGAGATCTAGATTTAGAATTTGTTTTATATGCCTGGGTGTTGCTCAGAGTTGGAGAATACACGATATGCTGGTATTTTTATGAGAAATAGATTTATATTTCTGTTTATGTGCCTGCCTGGTGGATGGATTTAGATTTCTGTGGGTAATTCTGATCTGTAATAAGTAAATCATTTTTTTTTCTATATACGTTCCCATTAGCATCTGTAGTATGGTTTGGTTGTTATTTATTTATTCTTTATTTGGAACGGTGGCCATTGGCCTAACCCTCTACGAGTTGTAGGGGTTCCTTTGTCATTTCTTTTAAATCGATTAAGTGTTAAAAATATCCCAACTAGCAATTGGACAGAATCCATTGTCAGATATTACTTGCATGTTTGATGTCTGCTCAAACTTAGATCTTATGGATATTTGCATCTACACATTTGTATAAAGAAAATCTTTGCTTGTTGATTTGGGTTCATATGTAGATTTGATGGATGATTTATGAGTCGCATATATGCATTGGTTGGATAATTATTTTTTTGTAGATTTATTCCACATGGACAGATCTCAAGGGTTGGCTCTATATTTATTTTTCGTACCTGAGATATGATAGCACACAGATTTGATTCAGATGCTTTGATATGAAAAGCTGGCTCCATTTACTTATTATCTTATACCTGCTAGCCAGAACTATGCCAGATGCTATGATCTAGCTTTGAGATCAACACCCTCCTTTTTCTATCGCTGCCTTATGTGTAATTCTATGGCGTTAACGCCCTCCTTTTTCCAGTGCTATTAGGTTTAATGCTCTGAAGTTAATGCCCTCTCCCTTCTAGCATTACCATATTTTAATGCCCTGAAGTTAAACGTTAAACGCCCTCTGTTTGCTAGCGTTGCCATCTAAGCTATGAAGTAAACGCGTTGTTTTTTCCAAGCATTATCATATGAGTGACATATGGAATTATTTTGCCATAGTTTTGGTTTTGATATAAAACAATTCCACTTCCAGCTATTTGGGTATAATACAGATTTGATTCTTAGTTGCGTATTGGTCTTTGTATAGACTGGAAGTTAATACACCATGCCAGCGATTTCTACTTTATTGAGATTTAGAAAAAGAAAACAAAAACGATATTTTCTATTGCCATCTCATTAATTATCCTATGTTTACTCTCTTTAGTATTCCGAACAGCTCGATTGGCATCCAATTCATGAATTTTAGAGAAGGAAGATCGAATCATCAAACTCTTATCCTTAAATCTACCTGTAAGATCAAGACTATATCGTTTGATCTGTATATATCCTTTAATATGTCTGGTTACAGTAATGGAATCCTGGAGTGGTCATATCTAAAAGTTAAGTGCTTTTTAGTATAATTCTATTTCAAGAAAATATATATATAACGTTATGGTTCTTTTTGTGAAAATTTCAGAACTCATATAAAGATTTATAATTCATGGATTCTTACTATATTTCTGTTCTGAACTTTTTAGCATAATTCTATTCTGAAATTATATAAACGTTCTGGCTATTTTTCTGATAATTAATTTCCAAATCATATCTAAAAGTTAACGGCTTTTTAGTATAATTCTATTTCTGAAAAATATATAATAAAAAAATTATGGTTTTTATTTTATTTTATGATATTTCTATTATGAAGTTATAATATATATATACAGTGTAATTTTATAATCCTTATAAATATTGATAACATAAAGCTAATTGTTAATCTAATGTTAAATGTTATTCTTAGAATATTTACATTTTTATTTCATAATTATAAAAAGAATCAATTAATCTTGCATGCTTTTAAATAATCTATTCATTACGTAGATATTTTATCATCCATTGCTTTGTACATTTATGTGATGTTATATTATGTTGTTCAATAAGGGACATATGGTAATAATAATAATAAAATAAAAAATAAAATAAAAAATAAAAAAGTATGTGTATTTGCCTTGTTAATAGACCTTGGGATGATAGGGAGCGCTACATGAGGCCTATGGTCTTTTGTGTCTGAGCATTTCAAGAGACCTCCTCTTCCATCTTGATGGATTGAAATCACCCAATTAAGTGTGGGAGAAGCTAGAAGAGCTTTTTGGAAAGACAGCTGAGATGAGAGGACATCAAATCGAGAATGAGCTGATCTCCTTGAGTCCCTGTAGCTTCGAATCATTGCAACTCTACTTTTCCAAGTTTAAGGCCCTTATTTTACAGTTGAAATAGTGTGGGATCGAAAAGAAGGAAGAGAAACTAGTTTTGGCCATACTCCCTAAACTTGGTCCTCACTATTCAGTGTTTGTTTCAACCTTCCATGCCACCAAGTTGACAGCTCGAGCCTGGAAGATACCTAAGCTTGCAGAGTTCATGGAATCCCTCACACAGGAGCAAGATAAGTTGGTGATGATGGGAACCATCAAACCTTCCAAAGACCAAGCTTTGGTTGCTGGAGATTCAAAGGTGGATTCAAAAAGCAAGAAAAAAGCTAACAATCCACCTAAGCAAAAGAGAGACAAGAACAAGTCTCAAGAGGAGCCCCAAGGTTCCAAGAAGAACTCCCAGAAGAAGAAGAACAAAGGAGAAATGAGCAAGTGCACATACTACAGTAAGGGCTATCATCCTGAGAGCTCTTGTATGAAGAAGCAAATTGACATGTTGACCCAAATCCTGGAGAAGAATAAAATCTCCCTTCCTAATTGCTCAAAGAAGAGGGAAGGAGGATCAAATTCAGAGGACAAAGAGAGAGTACATGCCTTGGTTGCTGGTGTATCAAGCTCACCTAGATTCATCATAGACTCTAGAGCTTCTAGACATTTGGTTTTGACAAAATAGACATTCTCCTCTCTTGACATGTCGAAAGGTGTTGGGGCGCGCACCTTAACGGTCCTTAATTTTGGGTAACTCCGCGGTTTTTGTGGAAGCTTGTAAGCGGAGTTGCGACTCAAAATAGTCTTAGGGGTGTCGGGGTTGAGTCAAAGCCTTATTTTTGTAATAAACCCATGGTTTAAGCCCATGGTTTTGCAATAAGTGCACTATAAATAAGCACTCTTGTAAAGAAGTCAGTTTAGGCTTTTGAGGTAAGATGAATTGATGTGAAGCTGAGGCTTATTTTGTAAGAAAGGACGACCTCTGCAGCTGTGTGCGTGGACGACCTCTGCAGCTGTGTGCGGAGAGGGTTTTGGGTGATTAAGAAGATCTCCAGCTGTGTGCGCAGAGATCTGCAGCTTAGTGCGCAGCTTTGAGGAATTGAAGGGATCTGTAGCTGAGTGCACAGATTAGAACTGTGGTTTTTGTAAAGAGTTGAATAAAACATAGTTCTGTGGATGTAGCCCCTAAACTGGGGGTGAACCATGTTATATCGTGTGTTGTGGTTCTTTGTGTGGTTGTTATGTTATTTTATGCATTGATAAATATATAACTGATAAGTAAGATCACTGCTAAATATTAACTTTGCTGTGAATTCCCAGTAAAGGGTTAAGCAAGGCACTGTTTGTTTATCTAACCGTGAAGCTAAATAAGTGAATATCAAAGCTCTGTATTTTATGATTATCTTTTGTTAGAAGCTAAAGGTACAGTAATATCCCTCTTCTGCTTGCAGAAACCTGATTCTGCAACACCCCATAACTATTTCGGGTGAGACTGCAACTTGTTCACAGGTTGTTGCCGAAAGGGCCAACACTGTGGGTCTTTTGTTGGTGCCAAGACAAAAGTATAGAACACGGGTCTGCCCTAAGCCCAACAAATTGGTTCCGTTGCCGGTTGAACTCAGTCTCTGCTCAAGAGGGGTTTACGTCATACCTTGAGGGCTATGTTTTGGAGACCCTCAATGAAAGAAATCGGTGATTGGATTGAAGAGACTTATCTGAACTTTGCTGTACAAGAGAACAAAGATCCGCATCGTAGTTCAAACGACTTTTTACAAAGGTACGTTTTTTCTGATGTTTATGAAATTTTCTTTGGTAGTATCCACATAGAGTTGCACCAGTGGTTATCCAGGTTAACAGAGAGAAGAACGAACTTCCAAGAAGGTCAGTTTCCTGATTGGACCCCCGCAAGAATTAATATATTGAAAAGGGTGAACAACGAGATATCCCGAGCTGTTGATTTCTGGACAACGCGAATCCTTAAAGCATTTGTGACGGAGTTCGCCATTAACACAAGTACGTCCTTCAGCGAAGCCGAATGGCAGTTCTTCAAAGGACCAAGGGGTGAGTACTTGAATTCATTTAGTTTGAGAATTAAAATGCTATTGGATGAAAAAGGTATATTGCTCATTGAATCAGACTAGTAGATTTAGTATTACTAACCTATGTTTGCAAGTGAAATTACCTTCGATGAGAAAAGTAGTTTGCTGCGAAGTGGAAAAAGGTACAAGAGAAATTTTGAGTCCTATACCCTAAGTCAGAATACTGAGTCTAACCCCGTAAGTCTAGCAGCCTCAGAGGCTGAAGAAACCCCTTCTGTTGGAAACCCTCCGGTAACCCCGCAGCGAAAACCTATTATCCCCGAGAACCCGTCGCAGTCTGAAAGTAACCCTAGTGTGAGTATCCCTGTCACAGGTCAGTCTACCCCAGTAAGTTCCCCCCCGCCTACTACCAGTCCCCCTCCCCCCCCCCCTAGATCCGCAATGGCCCGTATGAATGATGACATTAAGCTCCCTGTTTTCAAAGGAACTGGATCAGAGGATCCAGAACAGTTCTGGTTCTTATGCGAAGCCGTGTGGACTGCTAAGAACATTACGGATCAAGATACAAGAAGAGCGCGTCTGGTTACTTCATTTAGAGACCGTGCTTTGACCTGGTTCATGAAGTTTTCCAGTACTCAGAACCATGTCTTGGCTGATATAAAAGCAGCAGTGATAAAGGAATTTAAGAAGCCTAAATCAGAGTCACAGTGTATCACTGAACTAAAGGAAATTCAGCAGCGGCGAGGGGAATCAGTGTGGGACTTTGATCAGAGGTTCAAAGTTCTACTAGATCAATTCAGTTTCACTATTGGACCAGCGCAGCATAAGGAATGGTTCATCGCAGCTGTGTTACCACACATCAGGACTTTACTCATGCAACAGAAGTTTGCGTATCAGCAGGAGGCTTTGGAAATCGCTATGAAGCTTGAAACAGCCCCTGTCGAAGATAATTCTAGTATCGCTCAAATACAAGCGCAGTTGGCAGCGATGGCTCTAGAGCTTCACGATATGAAAAAAGGGAAAGCTAGTCACGAAGAGGTTTGGTGTACACGATGTCGGACAAAGGGTCACGACAAGGATAAATGTCCTGCAGTAAGAAATTTCCTGAATTCTGGCGCACCAAACCCATTCAACCCTAGTGTTCTATATTGTGAGATATGTAGGACAACTGGCCAGCATCGACCTGAAGACTGCTATCTCTTGCATAGGTATGTGCAAGTCCCTAAGAACACTTATTGCAAGTTCTGTAAGTTAGTGGGACACAACGAAGATGAGTGTCACAGCTTTGACCTCATGAGAGAACGAACTTATGATGCTTATCGGGTACAAAACGGTGGCCAAGGAAATGATGGATATGGTTACCGTGGTAGTACATCAGGTCATGGACCTTTTGGAGGTCGTGGTTGTGGTGGTATGGCTGGTAGAGGATGAGGCCAGGTTGTGTGCTATAACTGTAACCAGGAAGGACATCTAGCTAGAGACTGTCGGAACCCAACTACGACATGTCGATATTGCAAAGCTATCGACCATGTGATTGAGAAATGCCCACAGCTGATAGCCAAGATTCAAGAAAGAAATAGTGCCCCTACTCAAAATATTCAGCTGATCATTGTGGAGCAATGACCTGTCCCAGCCATTAATGTTGTTACCAGGAGTGGAGCTACGACAGAAGTGCAGAACAAGGAGAAATAGCCTGCCGAGGCTTGGGTTCGTAAGGCCCCAGAAAAAATCCTAACATTTGATGTCAAAAGAGAAAAAGAGACATTTATGGAAGCCAAGAGAGACTTTACTGACCCCAACACCTCAGTAGCACCTGCGCAACAACCTCAGCCGCAGTCGCAGCCACAAGAAGATTCGACGGATAAAGTAAGTACACTGTCCTCCTTTTTACAGAGTTGTATGAAGCTCTTCAGAAATCAGACTGCTTTAAATGAGTTGCAGAAATTTATTGCTTCTTGCGAACCTCAGGGAAGTCCTGGTAAGGAAAAAACTGTTCATAGAGTCAGAAGAACTGGCAGGGAGATGAGATTGAATGCTCAGATAGGAGAATATGACATGACTGATGTCATCTTGGACCTAGGATCAGAAGTAAATGTCTTAACTAAGAAAACATGGGAAAAAATGGGAAAACCTCCTCTGGAATGGTCCCCTATACATTTGAGATTAGCCAATCAGCAGAAGATTGTGCCCCTAGGAAGACTCCCTAGCGTATCAGTAGATATTGATGGAGTCAGTACCCTAGCAGACTTTGAGGTAATTGAAATAATTGATGACAGCAACCCCTATCCAGCACTGCTAGGCATTGAATGGGCAATAGATAATGATGCAGTAATCAACCTAAAGAAGAGGTAGATGACTTTCGAAGGGAAAGGACTGAGAGTCATAGTACCATTGGATCCTTCTCAAGGAGAGAGGTACACCGAGTCAGTAAGAGATGAAGACCCGGATTTTTTGGACCATATCTACAATATCACAGTGAAGGAAGAAGATTATGTTGATCCTACTGCCGAAGGTATCATGGATTGGCAGTGTGACAGCTCCTACATGACGGATTCAGATGATGGCCTAGAGAATTGGCAGAATAGACTGTATGAGCTGCATGGACATCGATGTGCAAGAATTACCAAGTCTCTCAGATGGCTTAGTTCACAGACAAGAACCTTACCTATTTTTTATGGTTCGACAGACCCAGAAGAGTTTACTGTGCAATTCTAAGAGTAGATACCAAACTCACAGAAAATGGAGACTCTAGATTCAGCATTGAGAGCCATAGCATCCAGATGGTGGAATGGTCACAAAAAGTACATTCATAGTTGGGAAGCGTGCCAAAAGTCCCTTTTCCTAAGATTCAGGGACCAACCTCAAGAGGTGCGAAGTAAGTTTAATGGTAAGACGAGTCCTCAGGGACATTTGGAGCAATGCTACGAAGGATGGATGCATGTACCTCATGAAGAATGGGTACATAGGTTTTTGCACACCCCTGGAACCTATAGCAAAGAACTGGTATGTGGAGGTCGAGCTTCGCCACGGTACTGTAAGTTGGGATAGTCTTGTTGATAGTTTTGTACTGAAATTTTCTATTAATGAGGTTTGTCCTGCTTTGGATGCAGCTGTTAGGTTGATCCATACTAAAGTATTTGATGATCAAGAAATAGCAGAATACCAACCTGATTGGAAGGAACAAGAAGCTAATGTAGTAGAATGTTATAACCTCCCAATTGACGAGGGTGACAATCCGTGCAACATTAACATTCCTGAGTCAGAAGGACACTGCGAAGTACATGGACCAGCAGTTGAAGCACCTGAAGTGACTCAGCCCCTGAAGACGCGGACCGTAAACATTGGGTCAGAAGAAAACCCTAAGTATGCTACCATTGGATATTATTGGGATGACGAAATGGTGAGCAAAGTGACCCAACTTCTCCATGAATATCAGGACCTATCTCTGACAGGGCTCTCAAAAATGAAAGGAATCATTGAGGTGGTGGAAGACATTCTGTTATGGGTTGAAGCTCGTATCAGGAAATGTCGAATGTCCTTATTTTGGCACATCCAGAGTCACTGCTTGTGCCGAAGAGGGAAAGATTTGTCGAGGCTTAAAATACGACCATTGGAAGAAATCAAAATTGGCGGCGCCGGTACGCTACCTATATTAACTGCCTGTATTAATGAGATCTTGGAAAATATACCGCCATTTGGACAAGATCTCTGCCAGATTTGGTATCATCAATGCATAGTTATGACAGATTTCATGGATGGATTCTATAAGAAGACACCCACACCCGCAACGTTCACATTTTACATTTGCTTGAGTTTTACAATTGCGTCCATGTCAGTTGATAGCGAGCTTCAGAAGTTAGTGAGAGAATTTGAATAGGAGGGTCTACCACACCTTTTCAGCCACCCACCTATGTCTGTACCCCGCGAAGAGACTCCCCCAGCACCGACCCAGCCAATGCAAACACGCTCTACCAGGAAAAAATTTAAGCCTGAAGTTCGTTCTAAGTGGAACGAAGACATACAAAAGAAATAAGGGAAAACACCGGAGGATCCCGAGATGAATCCGTCCAGCTCAGCAGAGGTCCCGCTTGAATAGGATGAGAACATTGCACCGCAGCATCCACTGTATCTTCCGCTAGTTTGACCAGGAGTTCAGCTCCCTCGGCGGACGAATAAGTTCACATTATGCACCCCTTTGCTGCCACCGGGTGTGCAGCTGGTCGGGACAATGACAGGGAAAATAGACCGGCTCAAGTACACCGACCATGATACAAATGAACAGGGGAAATTTCCATAGTTCACACCCGGGACATACTTACACCCTGTCCGCTATCAGGAGACTGGAGTGACATTATTAGAAGTGAAACAGTGGGCTGCTGGCTTGGACAAAGCTGGTTTATTGAAGATGCTCGATATGCCCCACTTCGGTCACAGCACACAGGTAACCATGGTGGTCAAACAATTATTGGCGTTGGTGCATGATGGGTACCTATGGATCAAAAACCAGAAAATCACTATCAATGGAGAACTCATTCACCGGATTACGGGCCTACCGAAGGAAGGGCCTGACCCTAGCATTGAGTTTTTGGGAAAACATGAAGATGTAAAGCTAGCACATAGCATGAAGGAACGCTTCGGGCTGACGAAAGGGAGGCGAGGGTATCAAACTGTGGCCATTCAGCATCAAAACATTTGATTCGCTGCAGAGCTCTTAGCCTGCAAGCTAATGCGAAAGTGCAAACCAAACGAAGTACCTGCCCCGATTGTCAGTATTGCTGCGAACTGTGCGGAAGGCTACATTTACAATTGGGCAGCATACATTGCTAAGGAATTTCTTGAATATGCCCGCGATGCACAGGAAAAAGGTAGAACCTTTCATTATTCATGGTTGATCGTGCTTATTGCCCTGATCGGGTGGAAAGAGCCCACCGAGGCGCAGTTTATTGACGTACCTCCAAGCATGCCAAGTGCAGCGAGGTACACATCGCTCTGGGTGTCACAGGAAAAAGCATCCCAGCAGATGACGAACACTGTGTTCGCCTTTTATGCCATGAGTATCTCATATGAGATTATAAAGACCCCACGGATCAGTAATGACCTATTTTCTCAATATGATGGAGTGGCCAACTTCAGGGCTGACATGCACAATGTCTTCATCCAGGCCCATGCAGATAAAAAGAAGGTATGCTGAAAGTTGCCATATGTGGTGACCAAAGAAGATATCCTCGCGGTAGTTCAGCAGTGGCCAGCTGAATGGTTGAAGGACGCAGGAACAAAGCCTAGCATTCCAATCCCTCTGGTCACCAATGTGGGTGCTGGCCCTAGTCAGACGCAGCATAATGACCCACTCGAGGAAAGTGAAAAACAGAGTGCATCGCAGCAGAGTGAAGGTGATCAGGGTGGAGATGACGGAGATGAAGAGGAAGCAGAGGATTCGGTCAAAACAATCTCAGACCCTAATCAGTCGAATAAGCGCAAGTCACCAAAAGCAGAGGAAGTGACCAAACCTCAGTCCCGAAAGAAAATGAAGGCGTCAAAAGACAATAATATCGACGAAGAAACCACCTTGACCACTGAGGAGCTTGATCAAGCTCTGACGAAGTCCACAGAAGTTCTCACCAAGAAATGGTCAGAGTTTGCAGCTGTGCACCTTGATGCACTCACAGGCGTAGATCGCGGAATTTCAGAGCTGAAGGACTTAGCAGAAAAATCAGCAACCGGTGCTGTAGCAAGCAGCACCCCAGTAAGTGCACGGCCAGACACAAGAAAATGGCCAGCTAGAGAAAACAGGGGACAAGTGTCAAGCGTAGCACTCATAATAACTGACGCAGCATCTAGCTTGAAGATGAGCATGATAGTTGGAATCGATTACACCAAGATGTCCATGACGGAGTTGCATCTCTGCCAAGTAGTCATCATGAAGGAGATCCAAGCACGGGAAAACTATTCACAGATACAATGGGAAAATACCATGAAGCAGAGTGATAGCCTCGCAGCACAGTTGGAGGAAGCGGAGCAGAGAAAGAGCGACGCAGAACGTAAGTAGGTCACAGTGGCACGAGTATTGGAGGAGGCGTGTCGAAGTCTTCCTGACTTCGACATCCAGAATGAGGAAGAACCGGAGCAAAGAATCTCCAAACTAAAAGACTATGCACATCAATCTCGCATTGAAATAGAGAAGCTTAAAGCATAGCATCAGGCTTAGATTATGGAGCTTCAACTTCGCATCATCCCGAAAATCCCACCAGAGGTTCGAGAGCAGCGCCACGCAGACATTCAGGCCTCAACAGCAAAAATCTCAGATATCATGGGCAGCGCAGCAAAACTGCTAGAGGATAGCGTCGATGCCTGGACAAAATTGCAGGAACACCCAGAAGTACAAAAGCTGTAAGAAACCATCAAGCAGCGACAAACAAAGTTGGATGCAGTGAAAGCAGAAATTAAGACTCTGCCTCCTATGCAGAAAATGCTCAAGGTAAAACAAAGCAAAGGAACTCCATCAGGAGATTGAGTCATACAGAATGAAAGCAACATTGCTGGAAAATTCTATGCAGCCCCTTGTCAACGAGGCCTTGGATTTGAGTACTGTTGTGGACAGTCAGCTCAAATTTCTGAAGGAGTATGATGCATTTGCACAGGAAAAGGCTAGCGAAGCGTCAGCAGCAGCATTGCAGGAGGTGGTGGAGAAGGATCAAGCAGCCGACAATATCATGTGTGGCCTCAAAAAGCAGTTCACTATCTTCACCAACAAAGTTCTCCCACCAGAAAAGCAGCAGAGTGTCCCAGGACGGGACACTGGTGAGTCTTAGGGGCTTGTTGGGGCGCACACCTTAACGGTCCTTAATTTTGGGTAACTCCATGATTTTTGTGGAAGCTTGTAAGTAGAGTTGCGACTCAAAATAGTCTTAGGGGTGTCGGGGTAGAGTCAAAGCCTTCTTTTTGTAATAAACCCATGGTTTAAGCCCGTGTTTTTGTAATAAGTGCACTATAAATAAGCACTCTTGTAAAGAAGTCAGTTTAGGCTTTTGAGGTAAGATGAATTGATGCGAAGCTTAGGCTTGTTTTGTAAGAAAGGTTAAGTCCCAGCTATGTATGTGGATGACCTCTATAGCTGTGTGCGTAGAGGGTTTTGGGTGATTAAGAAGATCTGCAGTTGTGTGTGCAGAGATTTGCAGCTTAGTGTGCAGCTTTGAGGAATTGAAGGGATCTGCAGCTGAGTGCGCAGATCAGAACTGTGGTTTTTATAAAGAGTTGAATAAAACACAGTTCTATGGATGTAACCCCTAAACTGGGGGTGAACCACGTTATATCATGTGTTGTGGTTCTTTGTGTGGTTTTTATGTTATTTTATGCATTGATAAATATATAACTGATAAGTAAGATCACTGCTAAATATTAACTTCGCTGTGAATTCCCAGTAAAGGGTTAAGCAAGGAACTGTTTGTTTATCTAACCGCGAAGCTAAATAAGTGAATATCAAAGCTCTATATTTTATGATTATCATTTGTTAGAAGCTAAAGGTACAGTAATCCCTCTTCTACTTGCAGAAACCTGATTCTGGGGCACCCCATAGCTATTTCGGGTGAGACTGCAACCTGTTCGCAGGTTGTTGTTGAAAGGGCCAACACTATGGGTCTTTTGTTGGTGTGAAGACAAAAGTATAGAACCCAGATCTGCCCTAAGCCTAACGAAAGGTCCACCAATAGTTTTGGGAGATGACTCTCTCACTAACAGTTTGGGGAAGGGAAGGATTGATCTTGACCATGGTAAGTTCAATAATGTGTTCTATGTTCCAAGTATTTCCTCTAATCTCTTGTTAGTGTATCATATGACTCATACTGGGTCTCCAAAGAAGGTCATATTCTCCCCTGATGATGTTGAAATCACTGAGATTTCGAATGGTAAATTCATAGCAAAAGGTGTTGTAGATCACACTTTGAAGGTATACAAGTTTTCCCATTTTCTACCCTATGCAAACCCCTCTGCTCTTCTGATTCATGCTAATGAAACAAGAAAGCTTTGGCATGAAATATTTGGCCATATTAAATACAAGTATCTTTCTGATTTGAGTGAAAGATATATGGTCATAGGATTACCAAAGATCAAGTTTTCTAAGGGAGTCTGTCAAGGTTGTATCCTAGGAAAACACCCATAGCAAAAGTATGAGAAAGATAGTCATGAGAGAACCTCTGCACCTCTTGAGCTGATCCAAAGTGACATTGTTGGTCCATTCCCTCATATGTCCATGATTCAATCCAAATATGCACTTACCTTCATGGATGACTTTTCCAGGTATTGTTGGGTTTACTTCCTAAAGCATAAGTCTGATGTTTTAAAATGGTGGTGAGTATGTCAAGTTTGAGTTCATTCAGTATTGTAAATATGTAGGTTTTCAGATGCAGCATTCAATCCCTTACACACCACAGCGAAATGGTGTTACTGAGAGAAAGAACATATCACTGAAGGAGATGGAAACCTACATGATGGAGGTTAAGAATTTGCCACCAAATTTTTGGTCTGAGGCTATAAAATATGCATCCTACATCCAAAATAGGGTGCCTCATAAGAATCTTGATGGTATGAATCCTTTCAAAGCTTGGAGTGGGCACAATCCAGATGTGACCCATTTCAGGATTTTTGGCTCAAAGGCTTGGGCTAGAATTCCAACTGAAAAGAGGAAGGATTTGCAGCCCCAAATCCAAGAGTACCAAATTTTTGGGTATTCTAAATATTCAAAAGGGTACAAGCTAATCAACTTGAGCACTAACAAATATTTCATTGAAAGAAGTGTTCAGTTCCAAGAAGAGCCTTTAGTAGCAGTTGAAGTTGGAGAGTCTTCTTCATCGCCAGATCCATTGATTGTAAGTGAAGAGACTAATGAGTTTATTGATTCTGATATGTCTGATAATTATGATTTGATTACAGATCCTAACAGTCCTACAAGACCAAAATGGGCATCAAAGGCCATTAATGCAGCTGGGGAACTAGCTGGAAATCATAGTCACACTAGGAGGACTATATCTCAATTTGAGAGTGCCCTTTGTGTGAAAGATCCTCTATTTACTTAGAAGTGCTATCTAATGGTTGAATTATATCCACAAACATATGAATATGTAGCACATGTTCCAAGATGGAAAACATCCATGAAAGAAGAATTCAGCTCGCTCCAGTAGAACAACACTTGGGAACTGGTTGATCTTCCCCCAGGGAGGAAGATAGTTCAATGTAAGTGGGTTTTCAAGACTAAGTTTGTTGCTAATGGTTCGCCTTTGAAATATAAGGCAAGATTGGTAACCAAGGGATACTCACAAGTACATGGTATTGACTACAATGAAACCTTTGCACCAATGGCAAAGATGGACTCCATAAGGATAGCTCTAGTAATTGCAGCGTCGAAGCAGTGGGAGGTACATCACATGGATGTGAAGTGTGCTTTCCTAAATGGAAAATGCACTGAAGAGATTTACATGCAGAAACCTGAAAGGTTTGTTTCTTATCCATCTTTAGTGTGCAAGTTAAGAAATCATTGTATGGGCTCAAGCAAGCCTCCAAGGCTTGGTATGCCAAGATTGATGGCTTTTTGATATCACTGAGTTTTGTTCGATGCAAGTCTGATCCTAATGTCTATTTGAAATGGATTCATGGTTCTTTGATTATTATTGTCTTGTATGTGGATGACCTTCTAATTGTAGGAAGTTCAAAGAAAGAGATTTCCTCCTTGAAGGATGCAATGAACCATGCATTTTCTATGATAGATTTGGGATTGTTGAGCTAATTCTTGGGTCTCGAAATTGCTCAATCCCAACATGGAATAAAAGTACATCAGTCCAAGTATTCTTTGGATTTGTTGAACAAGTTCAACATGAAATATTGCAAGCCAAGCAAGTAATACAAGTGGTTCTCCCGGTAGGACCATCGGAGGCCACAAAATATACATATAGAATATTCTTCGAAGTTACAATATTTCAACACTCCCCCTTAACGAGAAGGATATTCTACAACAACATCAACAAAAACAATAGTAGGAGAGAGATAGAGGACATCATCAACATCAGCAGGGTAACACATCTATAAATCATTGGAAGCTTTTCAAAATCATGTAGTTGTTACATTTTCATATGCTTAGCTAAGACATCAATATTTCATTTCATTTTTCATAACAAAAGCATATAAACAGGATCACTGAAAAATAGACAAGCACAACCATACAAAAGGAACACAAAGATTTATCCTGGGAAAAACCCAGCAAAAGATTCCTCAATATAGATGCCCCAAAAAGATAAAAGATAAAACCACCAAGGAGATCAAAGCCTGATCCTCCTCCTTCTCTAGCTACTTCTCTTCTCCACTAATGCACTACACAAGTGAGAGTGTGTGCTCAAATGAGGAGAGCTACACCTCTATTTATATTCATCCATTCACTTCAATTAACTCATCCGACATGTAGGCTCGAGTTAATCATGTAGGCTCGAGTTACACATATAGGCTCAAGTAACCACACTGGGGTGCTAATGACCCACCTTTACAATTAGAGGGGACAACCTCATGACTCTTATTAGTTCTTCTGATTAGAAGCATCGGGATACAAGATAATACAAGTGGTTCTCCCAGTAGGACCATCGGGGACCACAAAAGATACATATAGAATATTCTTCGAAATTACAATATTTCAACACTCCCCCTTAACAAGAAGGGTATTCTACAACAACATCAACAACAACAATAGTAGGAGAGAGATAGAGGACATCATCAACATCATCAGGGTAATACATCTATAAATCATTGGAATCTTTTCAACATTATGTAGTCTTCATCTTCAATCTTCAGTCTTCATCATCATTAATACTTTGACTGCTTCGATCAACAACATCTTCAGCACTTTGACCTTTCGATCAGCAACATCATCTTCAACACTTTGACCTTTCGATCAGCAACATCTTCTTCAGCATTTTGGCCTTTCGATCAGCAACAACATCATCATCATACTCTGATATTTCGATCAGAAACATCATCATGAAAACATCATCAAAACATCAACATCATCATCATCAAAATATCATCATCATCACATTTTGATCTTTCAATCAGAATCATCATTATCATCAGCCTCTGATCTTTCGATCAAAAACATCATCAACCGAACATCATCATACTCTAACATCAACTCATCATCATATTCTGATCTTTCGATCAGTACGTCATCATCATCATACTTTGATAATACGGCATCATCATCATCAGGATCTCATCATCATCACATTTTGATCTTTCGATCAGAAACATCATCATCATCATATTATGATCTTTCGATCAGAGAACATCATCATCGTCAGCAACAGCATCATCATCATATTCTAATCTTTCAATCAGAGAACATCATCATCAGCAGAAACTTCTGATCTTTTGATCAGAGAAACATCATCATCATCATATTCTGATCTTTCAATCAAAGAACATCATCATCATCAGCAACAGCATCATCATCATATTCTGATCTTTCAATCAGTACGACATCATCATCATAAAAACATCAACATCATCAGCAACTTCTGATCTTTCGATCAGAGAACATCATCATCATCATATTCTGATCTTTCAATCAGTACGACATCATCATCATAAAAACATCAACATCATCAAAACATCAACATGATCCTTCCTTTCAGAATTATGATATTTAGGTCTTTACGGAGTTACCAATGATCCTTCCTTTCGGAATTATGGGATTTAGGTCTTTACGGAGTTACTAACGATCCTTCCTTTTGGAATTACGGGATTTAGGTATTTACGGAGTTACTAACGATCCTTCCTTTCAGAATTACAGGATCAACACATCTGTGGAACTCAGACAATCCTTCCTATTGGAATTACGGGATCAACACATCTGTGGAACTCAGACAATCCTTCCAATTGTAATTACGGGATCAATTCAATGATCCTTCCTTTCGGAATTACAGGATTTAGGTCTTTACAGAGTTACTAACGATCCTTCCTTTTGGAATTACGGGATCAACATAGATGTGGAACTCAGACAATCCTTCCTATTGGAATTACGGGATCAATTCAATGATCCTTCCTTTTAGAATTACGATATTTAGGTCTTTACAGAGTTACTAATGATCCTTCCTTTCGGAATTACGGGATCAACACATATGTGGAACTCAGACAATCCTTCCTCTAGGAATTACGGGATCAACACATGTTCTCGAGTACCGAAGTCACTGGATCCGTTCTGAACCGAAGTTCAAGGATGATACAATCCTACCACATTCACGAGGACTGAGATCTCCGGATACATTTTGAACTGAGGTTCAGGGATGATGCAATCCACCACTTTCACGGGGGCTGAGACCTCCGGATACATTTTGAACCAAGGTTAAGGGATGATGCAATCCACCACTTTCATGGGGGTCGAGACCTCCGGATACATTTTGAACCGAAGTTCAGGGATGATGCAATCCTACCACTTTCACGGGGGCTGAGACCTCAGGATACTTTTTGAACCGAGGTTCAGGGATGATGCAATCCACCACTTTAATGGGGGCCGAGACCTTTGGATACCTTTTGAACTGAAGTTTAGGGATGATGCAATCCTACCAAATTCATGGGGGCCGAGACCTCCAGATACATTTTGAACCGAAGTTCAGGGATGATGCAATCCCACCACATTCACGGGGGTCGAGACCTTCGGATACATTTTGAACCGAATTTCAGGGATGATTCAATCCCACCACATTCACGAAGACCAAAGTCACCGGATCTATTTTGGACAAATGTCCCAGGATGATACAATCCCTCTTCATTCTCGAGGACCGAGGTCACCGGATCACTTTTGGATAGATGTCCCGAGATGATACAATCCCTCTTCATTCTCGAGGACCGAGGTCTCCGGATCATTTTAGGGAAAGTGCCCAAAGATGATACAATCCCACTGCAACATCATGACTCCCCCTTTCGAGGAAGGTCTTTTCGAACAACACCAAGCTTGTCTCGAAAGTGTTCGAACTTTACCCGAGACAGAGGCTTCATCAGTACATCATCATTCAAACCATCATCATCTACATATTCAGTATAGAAATACTGAAACATCATCTATATCTTTAGTATGGGAATACTGAAACATAATCATCTACATCTTATCTCGTATATAGAAATACCAAATTTTTATGTGTTACATTCGGAACACAAGGTTCTCTGTCATCACAAATCTAGTTATCACATAGAATCATTATAGTATCCATCTTCAGGTCAAAGAGACCTGATATCAGCTTCCGAATCCATATGACTTCACAACTTAGCAGAGCAATCTGCTATGTATTTTGCTTCAGCCGTGCTACGAGAAACACTGGACTATTTCCTGCTAAACCGTGAACTCATAGCAGACCTCAAACAAAAGCATATACCTAATGTGCTTTTCATGTCTGAGATACTTCCAGCCCAATCTGCATCTTTGTAGCCATTCAATCTATACTCATGGCTACCATCATAGTATAGACCAAAGTCTATAGTCCCTTTCAGATATCTCATCACATGTTTTGCGGTTACTAGGTGAACCCGTCTTGGTTGAACAAGATATTGACTTAAGGTGTTCACAGCAAAATAAATGTTTGGTCTGGAATTTGTTCAGTACATTAATGACCCAATGATCTGTCTGTAATGAGTCACATCCACTAACTCTGATGAGTCATCAGCTAACAGCTTCAGGTTGGAGTCCATGGGTGTGGCCATGGATTTGCATTCCAACATATTGAATCTCTTCAATATCTCTACTGCATACTTTCCTTGGTTGAGAAATATTTCTTCTGAACTTTGTCATATTTCCATATCTAGGAAATAGTGCATTAACCCAAGGTCTTTCATCTCAAATTCTTCTGCTAGTTTCTTCTTTCTTTCCATGATCTGTTTCTCCTTCCCTGTCAAGAATAATTCATCCACATATAATAATAGGATGACAAGTTCATCTTCTACAACCTTGAGATAAAGGTTAGGATCAGCTTTACTCTTGGTAAATCCCATAATTGACAGGAAACTGTCTATCCTTCCATACCAAGCTCTGGGAGCTTGCTTCATGCCATAGAGGGCCTTCTTCAACTTACATATATGAGTCCATCTGTCTTCAACTTCAAATCCTTTCGATGTAAAACTCTTCCCTAATCATACCATTAAGGAAGGATTGTCTTTACTTCATCATGGAAGCAACTACCATCATAGTTGTGAAGGAAGTGTACCTTGCTTCCTGGAGTAAGTGTCTCTTCAGAATTAATTCCCTCTTTCTTATAGAAACCTCTAGCCACAAGTCTTTCCTTACTTCTATCAGCAACATATTTTATCTTGTAAATCCATTTGTAAGATACCACATTCTTGCTTTCTGGTTTGAGTACTATATCCCAAACGTCATTCTAGTATTCTTTCATCATAACATCTTCCATGAGTTCGTCTTGTTAGATCATCAACATATCCTAGTCTTCTGCATTCAACTTTGAAGGTTGGAACCCAAAAGTCTCGATCCATTAGGAAGCTGTCCATCATGTCGTACCATGTCAAACTCAGATATCTTCTGTATTCACTCCCCCTGAAGTGGAGTATTATATTCCTTCTTCATTCTGTACAGGTGGTTCTATGCTTGATATATACTGGTCAATAGAGTATGTCATGTCATAGTCTATTCTTTCTGAGGAAAATCATGAACCTTTCTTTGTACACTTGTTCTTGTATATCCATATGGAGGATACTACATACTTTCCTTTATGTCTCGAAATCATATCATATACATCATTCCCCATGATCAACTGTTATTCTTTGATCATAGCTTATTTCATAGCATTATTTTCTTCATCTTGGGTTATCTCTCATACCCATGGTAGTCTTCATCCTTCGAGGTGGATCTACCGCTCCTTGAAGCTCTTTCTTCCGACATGGTGTCTCTGACCCTGGGAGCTTCAGATTCATGTTTATTGAATTGTCATCACTTGTTCTTTGGAACAAGTCTCATCCTTATTTTCTTGTAGGAGGTTGTACAGGACCTTTTCTACAATTCAAATGCACCAGTTGCATGGTTATAACTATTTCATAAATCATATGCATAATGACAAATTCTTATGCATCATGCAACTGTTTAGCCAATACAACATTCATCCATATCTCACAGAAACTTTCTAGACTAATCCAATATGTCAGCAAAGAGGTTTGATAAGTAGCAATGGAGAGTTGTATAGCACCATGAGATACTTACCCATCACATGCATATTAGTAGTATACAGTCATTAATGCAAACAATCTATCATGCATAACACATCAACTGAATATAATCAAATGTAAAACAATATCATGAAATGACAATTGAATACTTATCTTTTATTTGTTTCGTGGGTAGACTCCATCTTGATCATTCTGCTTTATCATCATTTGTTATCCAAATGATAAGATGGATAAGAGGTTCATCAAGAATTGAGTTCTTCATATTCCTCATCACTTGAGGGATCTTCTTTGAATGGTGATAGCTTGATCTTCAATTTGCTCCCATCTTTCTTCTTCTCTTCTTATGAGACGAGCTTCTTCTTCTTCCCAAATTCAACTGAAATTAATCACTTTCTTCTGGAACACATTCCTCACATGAATGAATCCCATGATCATGGGAGGCCATTCAAGGTGGCTATCACCACTTCTGCATTCTCTGCTTCTTCTTCTACTGCTTCAAGATGTTATGCATTCTGGATCTTCACATTCTTCAACTGTTTTCTCAAATCCATCTTCTAAATTATGTTCTTATCTTCAAATAGCTTGATCAATAAATCAAACATCTTCGCAGTCTTTAGGGAAGACACTTGTGGTACAATTTGATCCGTGATTGAATCAACAGTGATCTTCTTGGCCTTGATCAAGTTCTTCTTGTGTAAGGCTTTGAGGCTCATCTCCCTCTAGAACTGGAACCTCTCTACTCATGTAGGTGTCCAATTCATTTTCTTCATAGAGATCAAATACTTTCATGCTTGGAATTTTTCAACTTCACCAAGATTATCATCAAGCTAATGTGATAGATCACTTTGAAATGAGAACCTCAAATGCAAATAGCAAAAGATTAGATCTTACCGATTTGAGGTGTCCATCCTACTTCCGGAGCTGGCTGATCTAGGGTTTGTCAGAAAAACCCTAATTTTCAAAACTTGGAATCTTTTAGATATTATTGTATAGAAATATATATCTCTTCAAATGGAGTTGTCCAATGTACTCCTTTTCTGAAAACAGTGGAGGGAAGCTCCTGGAACAGGAAGCCCTAGTTTTCCAATTTCTTATGCAGAAATTCTTGTTACTATTTCTGTGATATCTCTGAAATTACTACTCCTCTATGTCTGAAATTTCACACTAAGGTAAACTCCCATGTTCCTGATCCAACACCATAGGTTTCATCAGAGTTGGTTTCACCAATTTGGATTTATGATCATTTTCCCAAGGTGACCTGTTACAGGACTATTCAGAATAGTGAAGTTGTACGGAATTCCATGTGTCATTGGTTCATATTCAGGTTCTGAAATTCAGACCACAGAAATTAAATTATGTTCTCTTTCTGCATCATCTTCAGGAATTCCATTTAGACCTCTGTAGCCCAATCTATATCAATTTTCCCTAGGTGTCCTGTTTAGGGATAAATTATGGAAGAGGATGGAACCCTAACTTGGAGGGATCATATCTCCTACAATATAGCAAATCTGAGGTGGAATTATGGAAACAGTGTTCACCAAGATTTTATCTTCGGTCTCTGCAATTTTCAGCTCTTGAACCTTCGCCAATATTGGGATATAGCGAATATACCAAAACTTAGCAGTTTTAGTATTTAGGGTTTTTCTAGCTCTGGGTCAAACTAGGGTTTGACTTTCCTGGAGTTTCACCCAACCAAAAATATTGATCCATGTCTCTAAAATTTTATTTTGATGAGGAGAGAAATCCTATGCTAGGATCACTCAAAAATTGTTCTTCTGCAAGAAGCCCTAATTTCCCACACGGAAAACTGAAAATGCTCGGAATCGAATTCCGCTTCGACAGAAAGATGCACCCTTCAATGGAGAGTCATCCTAGCCTTCTTTTGCTGATATATTGTGGAGAGAGAACCAAAAAGTAAGAAGCCCTATATTCTGTAGTTGTACAATGTCTTCTTTTCAGGGTGGCTCTGATACCATGTTAAATTTTCATATGCTTAGCTAAGACATTAGTATTTCATTTCATTTTTCATAACAAAAGCATATAAACAGGATCACTGAAAGATAGACAAGCACAACCATACAAAAGGAACACAAAGATTTATCCTGGGAAAACCCTAAAGGGAAAAACCCAGGAAAAGCTTCCTCAATATAGATGCCCCAAAAAGATAAAAGATAAAACCAGCAAGGAGATCAAAGCCTAGTCCTCCTCCTTCTCCAGCTACTTCTCTTCTCCACTAATGCGCTACACAAGTGAGAGTTTGTGCTCAAATGGGGAGAGCTACACCTCTATTTATATTCATCCATTCACTTCAATTAACTCATCCGACATGTAGGCTCGAGTTAATCATGTAGGCTCGAGTTACACATGTAGTCTCAAGTAACCACACTGGGGTGCTAATGACCCACCTTTACAATTAGAGGGGACAACCTCATGACTCTTATTAGTTCTTCCGATTAGAAGCATCAGGGTATAAGATAATACAAGTGGTTCTCCCGGCAGGACCATCGGGGACCACAAAAGATACATATAGAATATTCTTCGAAGTTACAATATTTCAACAGTAGTCTTCATCTTCAATCTTCATTCTTTAGTAACAGCAACACTCTGACAGTTTTGATCAGTAGGAACTTTTTCAGTATTTTGACTTCTCGAACAGCATCATCATCATCATCATATTCTGATCTTACGATCAGCAACATCAACAACATCACCATCAGCACTTTGACCTTTCGATCAGCATCAACATCTTCAATACTTTGACCTCTCGATCAGCAACAACTTCATCAACATCTTCAGTACTTTGATCTTTCGATTAGCAACATCTTCAATATTTTGAGCTTTCGATCAGCAACAACTTCAGCAACATCTTCAGTACTTTGACCTTTCGATCAGCAACATCTTCAACACTTTGACCTTTCGATCAGCAGCAGCATCTTCAGCACTTTGACCTTTTTCGATCAACAACATCTTCAGTATTTTGACCTTTCAATCAAAGACATATTTCAACAACATCTTCAGTACTTTGACCCTTTTGATCAGCAACAACATCATCATCATACTCTGATCTTTCTATCAGATACATCATCATGAAAACATCATCATCATCAAAATATCATTATTGTCAAAACATCAACATCATCATCATCAAAATATCAGCATCAAAGTATCATCATCATCACACTCTGATCTTTCAATTAGAAGCATCATCATCATCAGCCTCTGATCTTTCGATCAGAAACATCATCATACTCTAATCTTTCGATCAGAACCGTCATCATCAAATCATCATCATATTATGATCTTTCGATCAGTACGTCATCATCATCATCATACTCTGATCTTTCGATCAATATGGCATCATCATCATCACATTCTAATCTTTCGATCAGAAACATAATCATCATCATCACACTCTGATCTTTCGATCAGAAAACATCATCACCATCATACTCTGATCTTTTGATCAGTATGTCATCATCATCATCATACTCTGATCTTTTGATCAATACGGCATCATCATCATCAGGATATCATCATCACATTCTAATCTTTCGATCAGAAACATCATCATCATCATCACACTTTGATCTTTCGATCAGGAAACATCATCATCATCATACTCTGATCTTTCGATCAGAAAACATCATCATCAGCAGCAGCAGCCTACAGTACAAAGACAAAGAAGTATTTGGATATATTTTGGACCTAAAGTCCAAGGATGATGCAATCCTATCACATTCTCGACAACCGAGGTCACCGGATCCGTTCTGAACTGAGGTTCAAAGATGATACAATCCTACCACCTTCTCTATGACCGAATTTCACTGGATCTGTTATGAACCGAAGTTCAAGGATGATACAATCCTACCATATTCTCGATGATCGAAGTTACACTAGATCCATTCTGAACCGAAGTTCAAGGATGATACAATCCTACCACCTTCTCGATGACCGAAGTTCACCGAATCCGTTCTGAACCGAAGTTCAAGGATGATACAATCCTGCCACATTCTCGATGACCGAAGTTACACTGGATCCATTCTGAACCGAAGTTCAAGGATGATACAACCCTACCCCATTCTCGATGACCGAAGTTACACCGGATCTGTTCTAAACCGAAGTTCAAGGATGATACAATCCTGCCACATTCTCGATGACCGAAGTTACACCGGATCCGTTATGAACCAAAGTTCAAGGATGATACAATCCTGCCACATTCTCGATAACCAAAGTTAAACCGGATCCGTTCTGAACCGAAGTGCAAGGATGATACAATCCTGCCACATTCTCAATGACCGAAGTTACACTGGATCCATTCTGAACCGAAGTTCAAGGATGATACAATCCTGCCACATTCTCAATGACCGAAGTTACACTGGATCCATTCTGAACCGAAGTTCAAGGATGATACAATCCTGCCACATTCTCGATGACCGAAGTTACACTGGATCCATTTTGAACCGAAGTTCAAGGATGATACAATCTTGCCACATTCTCGATGACCGAAGTTACACCGGATCCGTTCTGAACTGAAGTTCAAGGATGATACAATCCTGCCACATTCTCGATGACCGAGGTCACCGGATCACTTATAGACATTTGTCCCACGATGATACAATCCCTCTTCATTCTCGAATACCAAGGTCTCCGGATCACTTCTGGACATATGTCCCAAGATGATACAATCCCTCTTCATTCTCGAAGACCGAGGTCTCCGGATCACTTTAGGAAAAGTTCCGAGGGATGATACAATCCCACTACAACATCACTACTCCCCCTTTTAGAGAAGGTCCTTCTGAACCACACCAAGCTTGTCTCAAAAGTGTTCAAAATTTACTCGGGACAGAGATTCCATCAGCACATCATCATCTACATCTTCAGTATGTGAATACCGAACTATCACCATCTGTATCTCCAGTATGTATGTTCTGGTATTTGTTAAGTACATCAATGACCCAATGATCTGTCTATAATGAGTCGCATCCACTAACTCTGATGAATTATCAGCTAACAGTTTCAGGTTGGAGTCCATGGGTGTGTCCATGGCTTTGCATTCCAACATATTGAATCTCTTCAATATCTCGACCGCATACTTTCCCTGTTTGAGAAAGATTTCTTCTAAACTTTTCCATACTTCCAGACCTATGAAATAATGCATTATCCCAAGGTCTTTCATCTCAAATTCTTCTGCTAGTTTCTTCTTGCTTTCCATGATCTGTTTCTCATTCCCTATCAAGAATAAGTCATCCACATATAATAACAAGATGACAGGTTCATCTTCTACAACCTTGGGATAAAGGTTAGGATCAGCACTACTCTTGGTAAAGCCCATAATTGATAGGAAATTTTCTATCCTTCCATACCAAGCTCTGGGAGCTTGCTTCATGCCATAAAGGGCCTTCTTCAACTTACATATATGAGTCCATATGTCTTCAACTTCAAATCCTTGTGACTATTAA
>LPNX010002035.1:7662-18702 GCA_001517045.1 Pseudotsuga menziesii | reverse complement strand
AATCCATTTGTAAGATACCACATTCTTGCTTTCTGGTTTGAGTACTATATCCCAAACGTCATTCTAGTATTCTTTCATCATAACATCTTCCATGAGTTTGTCTTGTTAGATCATCAACATATCCTAGTCTTCTGCATTCAACTTTGAAGGTTGGAACCCACTTTACTCTTGGTAAAGTCTCAATCCATCAGGAAGTTTTCCATCATGTCGTACCGTGTCGAACTCAGATATCTTCTATAGTCACTCCCCTAAAGTGGAGTATTATCTTCCTTCTTCATTATGTACAGGTGATTCTATGCTTGATATATACTGGTCAATAGAGTATGTCATGTCATAGTCTATTCTTTCTGAGGCAAATCACGATTCTTGCTTTGTACACTTGTTCTTGGAGATCCATATGGAAGATACTATGTACTTCCCTTTATGTCTCGAAATCATATCGTATACATCATTCCCCATAATCAACTGTTATTCTTTGATTATAGCTTCTTTCATAGCATTCTTTTCTTCATCTTGAGTTATCTCTCATACCCATGGTGGTCTTCATCCTTCGAGGTGGATCTACCGTTCTCTAAAGCTCTTTCTTTCATCATGGTGTCTCTGACCCTGGGAGCTTCAAATTCATGTTTATTGAGTTGTCATCACTTGTTCTTTGGAACAAGTCTCATCCTTATTTTCTTTTAGGAGGTTGTACAGAACCTTTCCTACAATTCAAATGCACCAGTTGCATTGTTAGAACTACATATGCATAACGACAAATTCTTATGCATCATGCAACTATTTAGCCAATACAACATTCATCCATATCTCATAGAAACTTTTTGTATGCCTTCCATCTCTACCATGACATCATTGAGATTGTGCACTAATCCAATATGTCAGCAAATAGGTTTCATTCTAGATAAGTAACAATGGATATTTGTATAGAACCATGAGCTACTTACCCATCACATGCATGCAAACAACACATCAACTGAATATAATCAAATGCATAACAAAAAAATATCATTAAATGACAATTGAATACTTATCTTTTGTTTGTTTCATGGGTAGACTCCTTCTTGATCATTCTGCTTCATCATCTTCTTCATCCATGAAATCATCATTTCTTATCCAAATGATAAGATGGATAAGAGGTTCGTCAAGAATTGAGTTCTTCATATTCCTCATCATTTGAGGGATCTTCTTTGAATGGTGAGAGCTTGATCTTCAACGAGCTTCTTCTTCTTCCCAGAGTCAACTAAAATTAATCACTTCCTTTTGGCACACATTCCTCACATGAATGAATCCCATGATCATGGGAGGCCATTCAAGTATCACCACTTCTGCATTCTCTGCTTCTTCTTCCTCCGCTTCAAGATGTTATGCATTCTGGATCTTCACATTCTTCAACTGTTTTCTCAAATCCATCTTCTGAATTATGTTCTTATCTTCAAATAGCTTGATCAAGGAATCAAACATCTTCGGTGTCTTTAGGGAAGACACTTGTTGTACAAGTTGATCTGTGATTGAATCAACAATGATATTCTTGGCCTTCATCACGTTCTTCTTGTGTAAAGCTTTGAGGCTCATCTTCCCTATAGAACTAGAACCTCTCTACTCATGTAGGTGTCCAATTCATTTTCTTCAGAGAGATCAAATACTTCCATGCTTGGAAGTTTTTAACTTCACCAAGCTTATCATCAAGCTGATGTGATAGATCACTTTGAAATGAGAACCTCAAATGCAAATAGCAAAAGATTAGATCTTACCGATTTGAGGTGTTCGTTCTACTTCCGGAGCTGGCTAATCTAGGGTTTGTCAGAGAAACCCTAATTTTCAAAACTTGGAATATTTCAAATCTGATTGGATAGAAAGATAGATCTCTTCAATTGGAGCTGTGCAATGTACTCCTTTTCTGAAAACAGTGGCGGGAAGCTCCCGGAACAGGAAGCCCTGGTTTTCCAATTTCTTCTGCATAAATGCCTATTACTGTTTCTTTGATATCTCCAAAATTATTTATCCTCTATGTCTGAAATTTCACTCTAAGGTAACCTCGCATGTCCTTGATCCAACACCATAGGTTTCATCAGAATTTGTTTCACCAATTGGGATTTATGATCATTTTCCCAAGGTGATCTGTTACATGACTGTTCAGAACAGTGAAGTTGTATGGAATACCACGTGTCACTGGTTCATCTTCAGGTTCTGAAATTAGGAACACAGAAATTATAGTCTGTGATTTTTCTGGAACATCTTTAGGAATTCCATTTGGACCTCTATATCCCACTCTACAGCAATTATCCCCAGGTATCCTATTTAGGGATGAATTCTGGAAGAGGCTAGAACCCTAACTTGGAGGGATCATATCTCCCATAATATACTGAATCTGAGGCTAAATTTTGGACACAGTGTAAATAAATATTTTATATTCTTCCTTTACAATTTTCAATGCTTGACCCTTCGCCAATCTCAGGATATAACGAATGTACCAAAACTTAGCAGTTTTAGTATTTAGGGTTTTTCCAGATCGGGGTCAAACTAGGGTTTGACTTTCCCAGAGTTTCACCCAACCAAATTTCTTGATCCAGGTCTCTAAACTTCTATTTTGATGAGGATAAAAATCCTATTCTGGTCTCACTCAAAAATTCTTCTTCTGTAGAAAGCCCTAATTTTTCGCACCAAAACTGAAAATGCTCGGAACCGAATTCTGCTTCGACAGAAAGATGTGCCCTTCAATGGAGAGTCAGTATAGCCTTCTTTTGCTGATCGATCATGGATAGAGACCCAAAAAATAAGAATCCATAGATTCTTTAGCTACACAATGTCTTCTTTTAGGGTGGCTCTGATACCATGTTAAATTTTTCATATGCTAAGCTAGATCATTAGTATTTCATTTCGATTTCATAACAAAAGCATATAAATAGGATCACTGAAATATAGACAAGCACAACCATACAAAAAGAGAACACAAAGATTTATCGTGGGAAAACCCTAAAGGGAAAAACCCAACAAAAGCTTCCTCAATATAGATGCCCCAAAAGATAAAAGATAAAACCAACAAGGAGATCAAATCCTGATCCTCCTCCTTCTCCAGATACTTCTATCTCCTCTCCACTAATGCACTATACAAGTGAGAGTGTGTGTCTCAAATGAGGAGCACCACACCTCTATTTATATTCAACCATTCACTTTAACTAACTCATTCGACATGTAGGCTCGAGTTAAATCATGTAAGCTCGAGTTACACATGTAGGCTCAAGTAACCACACTGGGGTGCTAATGACCCACCTTTACAATTGGAGGGTCTACCTCATGACTCCTATTAGTTCTTCCGATTATAAGCATATGGGTACAAAGTAATACAAGTGGTTCTCCCGGTAGGACCATCGGGGACCACAAAAGATACATATAGAATATTCTTCGAAGTTACAATATTTCAACACAAAAGACTTTTTTTGAACAATTGTACTGCTCTGGTTTTAGATTTCAGCTCCAACAGCTCAGGAAATTTTGCGTTAAAGAGTTTGAATTCCATAGCTTTGACTCTTTTTTTGTAATCCTAGCTGCATGTAGCCTTTTATATAATATAATATATTCTCGGTTCTTGATAAAAAAAAATAATAAATTTAAACAAACATGTAAATCAATAGAAAATATATACAAGCTCACCCTTCTATTCATATAGGCAACAATAATCATGTAATAAATAAAAGACAAGAGGAAAACATAACAATACATCAAATATACGTGGTAAAACCCGAAATGGGAAAACTTCTACATTAAGGTTTGGTGTTCTTTATTCTTCAAAAATATCCAATCTTACAAAAAACTCCACCCCACATATGTTTCACGTATTTACAATAGTATTACAATGCAATTTACGAGATATACCCAAAATCTCTCTTTCACCTCTATTATATACCAAGAGGTATGGAAGAATTGCATGCCAAATCGCATGTGGGATAAATGGTTTTCTACCTCTTTATACAATGAATGGTACTAAGAGAATATTTATCCATGATGCATGTGGGATAACACATTTTAAATAAGATTAGAATTATGTATGTATTTCAATGCTAGATAAGACATCTTAAGATATCATAGTAGACATTATTACACATTCCAACAAACCATCATGACCTCCACCATGGAACCAATAACTAGACTAATGAAAAAACACATTGGAATAAACAAATTTTTTAAAATTTCAAAACAAAGGAACTTGAAAATGAACACGATTTATTTCAATGTTCCACTAGGACACGTCCCACAGGGTCGAGGACACCTAGGGACGTGGGGACTCCTAGTGAAACGTCCACCCCCCCTCCATGCCCCTGATATTTTTTTAAATATTTTCCCATTATTTTCACTTTTTACAATCTCTACTTGGTACTACTTAGAAAATAAATCAATATATTTAGTATTTACTGTTAAAATAATGTAACTTCGGAAGCTATTCTATTTGTATTATTGTTATTCCTCCATTATACATGTCATTGATGTAATTGGTCATGTAAAATTCATGAGGTAAAACCTTTGTTGTAAGTCGGGGCAATAGTACCCACATAAGCATTTTATAAATATTATTTTGAATCTTTCTAGGTAGGTCGACCCTGATTAGAAAACCTGCCCTACCTAGTTAGGTAATTGAGTCACTCACTTGATGAATATAAATAGGTGAGGCGCATCCTTCATTTGTACATACTTTCACTCAAGCAAGGTTCACTAGAGAAGAAGAAGTGTGTTGGAGAGAAGAGGAGTTGTCTTGGGGTTTTACATTGTCTTGGTTGAGTTTTATATTAAGGAATTTTTGCGAGGTTTTCTCCCTTGTGGTTTCCCCAAATAAAAACTCTATGTTCTTTTTGTTGTTGTGTGTGTTGTTCTTTGAGTGATCCTACTATTGTAAACTGTTTTAGAATATCATCTAAGCAATTAAGAAAATGTAACACGGTATCAGAGCCACCATGAAAGGAGACATTGTGCATATAGGGTTTGTTATTCTGACTCTTCCCTCGACATATCAACCAAAAAAGAGGGATCACTCAACTCGACCTAGGAGGGCGCATTGTTTTTGTGAAAAGAGAACTGAATGACGAGAAGTTTCATTTGTAGGCCCGACACTACTGCCAGGAAGAACTAAGGCTTCAGTTTTTTTAAGGTTCCATCATCAAGATAAAGAAAAGCAAGATATAATATAGCTCTCCTTGAGTAAGCACATATTTTCTACCACTCATCCATACAAGTGATCTCAACTAAAAATATTAGGGTTTTACCATCAAACCCTAGGTCATCCCGAAGGAGGTCAGCCAAAGCAGTTTTTCCAAGTAAGTCATTAGAGGAAATTTCAACTCAAAATGAGTCTTTTAATTCTAATTCTAATTCCATGTCATCATGTGTTAGCCAGTGAAATTGATTTAAATTTGAAATACCGTATAAGTCTTAAACACTTTTTGAATATAAATTTTGGGATACGTATCATAAAAAAACTACTTTTTTTGCTTGTATTTTGGACATATCTCCTCATGTTTTTACTCAAATTTCGATCAAAATTTGAGTAAAAACATGGGGAGATATGTCGAAAATAAAAACAAAAAAAGTAGTTTTTTTCTTTTCTTCCTCCAAAATTAATAAATATTATTTTATTATTTTATTAATTTTTTTAGGAGGCCCATTTTGAGTTGAAATTTCCTCTAATGAACGGTCTCTTATATTTCCATTTGAGGTTCTCATTTTGCTTAAGAGAACAAACAATACCAAGTTGTATGAGAAGCTTAAGGGTGTTGAGAACTTCAGAGCATGGAAGTATAGGATCATTCTCATCCTAGAAGAGAATGATCTAGAAGGATTCATAAAGGAGGAAGTTGCAGAACCAGAAGGAGATGAAGCAAAGTCCAAGCACAAGAAGGGTATGATCAAGTCTAAGAGGATCATATATGACTCCATCAAATATCACTTGATCCCTCATGTATATTCAAGGAGAACACCAAAGAAAATGGTTGATGCTCTATCCATCATATTTGAAGGAAGAAATATCAATAGGAAGATGACCTTGAGAAATTAAATCAAGAGTCTAAAGGTTCAGAAGTCAGAAACCATGCAATCATACTTCACAAGAGTATCTCACAGGGAGAAATTAGAATCTATTGGTGACATGGTAGAAGAAGCATAAGTTGTAATGACCACCTTTAATGTTCTCCCAAGAGAATGGGAATCTTTCATTCGAGGAATATGTTCTAGAAGAAAGATGACCAACATCTGAAATTTTTGGGAAGAATGTATTCAAGAAGAAGAAAGAATAACAGTCAGAAAAGAGAAGTTGAATGAAAATGAAGATCAATATTTGGCATCACATACCAAAGTTAAGAACAAGAGGAAGAGTCATGATCATCCTCCTAGAAGAACTGAAGGGTCTCAAAGGAATAAGAGGGTCAATAAGGAATTCTCATCTTTTGAATGCTTCACTTTCCACGAGATGGAATACATTTCCATAAATTTTCCCCTGAAAGCAAAACAACTCAAGAAGAGGAAAAAAAGGTTCCAAGCCCATGCAGTTGAATGTGATGATCAAGAAGATGAGAATATGACTAAAGAAGATGAAGATTCCTGTGAAGAATATGTTTTGATTTCATCCCTCACAAGTTCAATTTCACCTGGAAGTGATACTTGGCTAATAGATAGTGGTGCCTCCAAGCATATGGCAGGTTACAAGGATTCTCTCTCTTGTCTTGTACATAAGGATTCCCCACACAAATTAATTCTTGGAGATGATTACCAATATCCCATCAAAGGGATGGGAGAATCCTCTTATAAGCTGGACTCTAAAAATTCCATGAAGATGAAGGACGTTCTATATGTCCCAGGTTTAAATAAGAATCTCCTTTCTATCTCCTCTTTAGATCTAAAGAAAGGTTTCAGAGTTGATTTCGTAGATGGTGAAGCCCTCATGTGGGAAAAAGGGAAAATTATAGATGATGCAGTGGTGATTGGAGTTGAAGAAGAAAGACACTACAAACTAAAGGGGGATACATATTCATCCTTGATGACTAGCACCATAATCCCATGTGAACTATGGCATAGAAGACTTACTCATATAAATTACAAAGAATTTCCAATTGTGAGCAAGGTGGTGATAGGTTTACTAGAGATCCAAATAAACCTTGAAGGAGTGTGAAAAGTATGTGCACAAGGAAAGAACACTAAGAACCCTTTTCCAAGCAGTGGTAGTAAATAAAAATGGATCTTAGACATTGTTCACTCAGATGTATGCGGACCAATGCAAACTACTTCACTAAGAATGTATGTTTACTATGCTTCCTTTATTGATGACTAATCTCACAAAACTTGGATCTATTTCTTGAAGAAGAAAGATGAAGTATTTGAAAAGTTCAAGGATGTTAAGACTCTTGTAGAAAACCTCTCTAAAAAGAGGATCAAGTCCTTAAGATCAGATAATGGAGCTGAGTTCACATCAGGTGAATTTAATGATTACTGCAAAGAAGTTGGGATTAAGAGGGAGCTCACCATCCCCTATAATCCTCAACATAATGGTGTGGCTAAAAGGAAGAACAGATCTATCAGGGAAGCAGTAAAATCCATGATCCATGATCAATATCTACCTATGTACCTGTGGGAAGAAGCAACTAGAATAACAACATATGTACAGAACAGAATCTCTCATAGTGCTCTTGGAAATAAGACTCTGGAACATATGTTTACCGAAGAAAATCTCGAAGTTAGTAACCTGAAGATATTTGGTTGTCATGTATACATACACATTCCCAAGGAGAAGAGATCAAAGTTGGACCCTTCAAGAAAGAAGGGATTGTTTGTAGGATATAGTGAGCAATCAAAGGATTATTGAATGTATATCCTAGGATACCGTCAAATTAAACTCAGCAGAGATGTCACATTTGATGAAGATACAACCTTTATAAAATCAAGGAAAAATTGGGAAGATGAAGAGGAGCATAAAGCTCCTAGAGTTGCAGAAATCTCCATAGTAAGAAATGATGAGGAAGAACAGATACCTAAGGATCGTGACATGACAGAACCTTAGAGACCTGAGGAGTTTCCTAGTGAGATGACCTCACACAAAATAAGTCTTGCTTGGGCACATGAAATAATTGAAGAAGCGAAAATATATGGTGTTCTAGAAGGAACCATCAGAGAAAGTAAGAAGCCAAATCCATACCCTAGTTATGTGGCTTTGATGTGTAATCTCGTTGACAAAGAACCTACATTCTTTAAAGAATCAACAAAACAGAAGGAATTGGTATATTCCATGGTCGAGGAATATCAGTCCATTATAAGGAATTATGTATGGGAAGTAGTACCAAGACCGAAGAACAAGTCATAGTATCCTCGGAATGGATCTACAAAACAAAGCATTCAGCATACAACATTATAGAGAAGTACAAGGAAATATTTGTAGCTCATCGATTATCTCAGAAGGAAGGAATTGACTATGAGGATACCTTTGCACCAGTCATAAGATACACCTCAATCAGAACCGTCCTTGCCTTAGCGTCCAAGATGAACTGGAAGTTACATCATATGGATGTAAAGACAACCTTCCTAAATGGAGTAATAGAAGAAGAATTATACATTGAGAACCCGCAAGGCTTTGAGAAAGATCATTAGAAGACTCATGCATATAGACTAAAAAAAGGCATTGTATGGGTTGAAGCAAGCACCAAAGCACGGTATGGAAGAATTTATGGCTTCCTGATGAGTTTGGGATTTAGCAAGAGTAAAAAATATTCAAACCTCTACTATAAGGTCACTAGTACAAAATGAGGAATTAGCTACTACGTGACTAAAAATTCTAGTCACCACATGTTTTTTAAGTGATTTACTACTAAATATGAGCAATTTTGATTGACCCAACTATAAACGACTAAAATTAATGACTAATTTAGTCACCAGTTAACAAATATGACTAGATAATAAATGACAGAGTTAAAAATGACTAACATAAACGACTAATTTAGTCACGGCATAAAAAATGACTAACTAGAAGAATATGAACTAGTCATTTATGTTAGTTTTTTTTTATTGCCACTCCAACAATGGAAAATTGCAATTTTGGCGATGAAGTGTTACAATTTACTAAATTTTGACACTACATATAGATTCTCTCTAGATCCATCTGCGGTGTTAAAATTTAGTAAATTGTAACTTTGTAGATGGATTTGTGTCACAAAGGGATTCTGATTAATTAATCCTAATTAACATAACCCATAAGTTAATTTGTGCAGGATAAGTACAAGAACATGCTAACCATATTGCTTATACGTTCAATATCCCTGGCCATTTGTGTACCTTATAAGATTAATAAAGTGAGATCTAGACCACCCAAGTTTGACCTAATACTATAGTATAATGCTTATTTTGGGGAGGCTATAGATATGTTTGATGACATATCAATACGAGACTAATCAATTAATATCGATGATAGACATAAATAGAAAACATCTACTACAACGGATCACGTCTAGACATCTATGGAGGTAAATATCGCTTGCAAGGTACATTTGCTTAGAAAACTCTATCTACAAATCCACAAAATATATTAATATATTACATACTATATAGTTACAAAACTTACAATATATAAATTATAAACCATATATATAACACAAAACAACATAAAAATAAACAAAATAGTCCCAACACACATATATTGTAAAACATACATATAAAATAAAACTTATAATACAATATAAAAGAAACAAAATCTATATAATATATCATATACAATAACCTTAATACAACCATAATGCAACCCTATGTAAACTAATATAATGATCATTGGAATATGACCATAATACCTCCAACTATGGGTTAAAATTGACGCGTGTATGCCCTTTTTTCCATTTTTTATCAGTTAAATACAGGTCCATGTGGAAAAAACACGTAAACCACGAAGTTTATTTAATTTTGGAAGTTGTCCATTTGACGACCACCCTTAATCATTGCCAGTATTGAAATTATATATATATAGTCTAGAGTTTGGTATATGGAGTGACTAGACTACTTCGGATTGGTGACTCGGTAGGATGACTTTCTAAGTTATTATGGCTAGCTGAGAAGTTGTTTGATTTTAATTAATGCATGGGTGGTAGTTAATAAATTTTTTAATGTTTAAAATTGTATTTGGTAGATGATTTTATTATGCAAACTCTAGATCCACCCATTTCAATATTTCGTAAGTAGTGATCAAATTTGAAGGGTGGGTCTTAATTTCAATTGGAAGGGTATTTATTCTTGGAGCCCTTCAAATATGAAGGGAAATATACATAATTGTACTTCAATTGACAAGTATAAATTAACTAAACCCTTTCACCCAAAAAAATGCCAAAAAAAATATTGTTCTTTCAATTTTTTATAATGTTTAACAATTGAGCACCCCTTAATATTTACATGAAAAATGATATATTTTCAATAAAAATTATTTTGAACACATTAAATTGTAATATGTGTATCATTAATTTTACAGGTCAATAATATAACAACTATTCTATTGTATTTTTTCAAGTTGGAGCACACTAGCATTATACAAAAAATCTACCTAGACTATGTCATAACCATATTGGGGCACCCACCTGCAATCCAAGCTTGAGAGATGTAAAAATGATATGGATTGGGCACCTAAGAAAAAATAATACAAAATTATGAAAATATTAAAAAAAAATTCCTACATACCAAGCAACTTAGCAACATACCAAGCAAGTTAGCAAATCTAGCATAACCGAGGTTAGGCCATCAAATATTTGTGTTCAACACTTGTCGTGAAAGCATACATGTATGGGATGTAGGGGAAATGGAATCAAGACTAAGTTGATTGAATCCTTGCAACTCACTGCATGTCTGACTCTCAACAATCCTCCTTTTAAATTGAACTAAAATAGCAAAAGAAGTTTATTAATGGTCGAGATTTGAGAAAGTTCTAGGTGTGAGTAATTAAGGGCTCGAGGCTCTAAAATTAGTTGTGTTTTGTACCAATACATGATTAAGTGAATAGACAGTCACAGGTATGAATTTAAGTTATTTAATGGA
>LPNX010002032.1:10000-12626 GCA_001517045.1 Pseudotsuga menziesii | reverse complement strand
GATATCAGAGATATACTTACTCTCCCCCTGTTTGGTTAGAATATCAACAGTGCCTTTTCCTAAGACAGTAACTTGGACATTGTTTCCAAGTGTAACATCATTTTTAATTGAGGTGTCCAGACTGGAAAACAGATCTAAATTACCAGTCATATGGTTGCTGCATCCTGAGTCTAAGTACCATATGTCATGTGGACTTTCTTGAACAGCATTGCATTCAAGTGGAGATGTCGATGCCATTAACATTGCACCTGTCGAAGTGCTGGTGTTGGTCAACTGACTTGGGCTTTGCCTTCCTTGGTCATATTGTTTCTTCTTGCATTCATATGCATAATGACCAAACTTCTTACAGTAATGACATTGAATTTTTTATTTATCAAACCTCTGGCCACTTGGCTGACTTGGGTTCTGGTTATCTCCTCTGCCACCGACATTTGCAGGACTTCTGCCTCATCCTCCTCTTGAAGAACTTCTTCCTCTGCCTCTGAAGTTGTTTCTCCCCCTGCCTCTACCACGACTTATGGATGATTGTGTTGCAAATGCACCTTCCAGTGATGTCTGTGATTTGCTGATTCTATGTTCATGATTGATGAGTGAAGCTTGCAGCTCATCAATGCTGAATGTTGACATGTCTGTATGTTCCTCTAAGGTCACAACCAAATTTTCAAATCTTGGGGGAAGACTTCTGAGAATTTTTTCAACAACCCTTTGGTCTGATACGGGTTCTCCATGAGATTTCAGTTGGTTTATCAACCCAACAACTCTGGTGTAGAATGTGTCTACATTCTCTGAATCTTTCATGCACAGAGATTCAAAATCTTTTCTCAGAATCTGCAGCTTGGATGTCTTTACCTTAGTCAAACCTTGATAGGCAGTCTCCAAAGTATCCCATGCTTCCTTAGCATTAGTCGATGCTGCTATTCTTGGGAGTATGCTCTCATGCATAGCTTGATGTATGAAAAACAGAGCTTTTCCATCTCTCTTTCTCTGTTCTCTCAAGGCATCTTTCTGAGCCTGTGTGAGATTGTTATATGATGTCATGTCTGCTGGTTCTGCATAACCATGCTGAACTATCTCCCAGACATCTTGTCCTCTGAATAAAGCCTTCATTGTTAAAGACCAATATTCATAATTCTTTCCTGTAAAACTTGGAGGTTGTAATGAACCGGAAGTGGAAGCCATTTTAAATTTTTAATTAACTTTCCGTAGAAAATTAATTTCCACTTTTTAAGACAAGATTTCTTTCCTAAAATCTTGGGTTGCCTTGCTCTGATACCAGATAGCTAAAACCGAGCCGACTAAACTTGGGTTTAGGGCTCAGTCAATATTTAAAAATAAAATAATTTTCACTTTTTAACTCCGACCTGTTTTTACTGCGACCAACTTTTTACTGCGACCAAGCTAGTTGGTGCGACCAAGTTGATGCGATCAAATTTGGTGCGATCAAATTTGGTGCGATCAACTTTTCTGCGATCAAGTTTGATGCGATCAACTTATCTGCGATTAAGTTGATGCGGCGGTCAAGTTGATCCGATCAACTTATCTGCGATCAACTTCTTTGCGATCAAGTTTATGACTGATGCGATCAACTTCTCTGCGATCAAGTTTGGTGCTTGATGCGACTAGATTGATAGAATATGATTCTTAGTCTAAAGACTTAAGAATATTACAAATACTTTTCACCTGTGAGTAAGATGAAGTAAAATGACCACATTTACAAATCCAAATAACTTATGGAAAACATATGCCCAAATATGTAGGAATATTTGAGCCGAACAAACTGCGGTAAAACCTGGAACTTTCACGCGGTGAGATTTTTATGGGTTCTTGTTATTTTACTTATCAGTAATTGTAAAAGACATTTACAGAAGTAAATCTGGAAATATGAGCGGCCAAATAATCATGAACTCAACCACAAACTATTTCATATATTTAACTATGCCAAAATACAAAGTAATACAAACTTGTCTGTTACAAACTCGTCCGTCTACAGAGCTTCAGCTCTTCGGCTAAATCAAATGCACAGAAGCTTGAGCTTCAACTTCTCTCTTCTCACCCGGAGTTCCTCTGTTTCTGTGTTCGTGTTCTCTTTCTCTCTGTGTGTGTCTGTAAACTAATTTACAATATGCATCTTCTATTTATAGGCAATCTGAAAATTGCTTCAGCATAAACCGACTTACTTGCCGACTTACTTTCCATTAAAAACTGCAATAACTATCTACCTAACAACTTAACTTCTGAAATAAATTCGATTCAGTTACGCTGCCTACTTGTTGACTTTTCCTTCTTGTCAGACTGACAGACAAGATCGTGGCCTCTACAGACTCTGACAGAGTCGGCTGGAGATCAAATACAGATCTGCGAATTAATTACATTTTCCAACAAAAGCAATTAGAAAAACAGAAAAAAATGAAATTAGGACCACCCTGCAATTAATAAATCGGAGCAACAGGGTTTTGATAAAATATTGAAGATTTGGTTTTAGGGTTGATAGTCCGCCTTCACTCAGCTTTAATCGTTTCGATTGTTTAGTGGCATCATCATTTTTAACAACTTGGTTAATTAACCACTAATTCCAAAACTGATAAAAATAAATTCAAGATTGAACTCTCAAAATTTCAATATAATA